>BLSH010253912.1:622809-640158 GCA_018402905.1 Glandirana rugosa | reverse complement strand
AGACAGCCTGTCGCCTGCCCACCTGAGTACCCGAGTACCTGTCGCTGCCCACCTGAGTACTCAAGTACCTGTCACCAGCCCATCAGAGTACCCGAGTACCTGTCACCTGCCCTTCAGATTACCCGAGTACCTGTCACCAACCCATGTAAGTAACTGAGTACCTATCTGCAGCCCATCAGAGTACCCAAGTACCTTTTACTAGTCCATCAGATTGCCTGAGTACCTGTCTCCAGCCCATCAAAGTACCCAAGTACCTATCTGCAGCCCATCAGAATACCTGAGTACCTATCTGCAGCCCATGCCTCATAGAATATACCTCGGGTGTTTGCTTTCCAAAATGGGGTCATTTTGTGGGTAATTCCACTGTCCTGGTGCTCCAGGGCCTTCAAAAGTGTGATGGGTATGAATGAAATTTTATGTGTAATTTATGCTCCTAAAACGCCTGACGGTGCTCCCTGCATGTTCGGCCTCTGTATGTGACCAGGGTGTGAAAATGTCTCACACATGTGGTATCGCCATACTCGGGACAAGTAGCAGAATATATTTTGGGGGTTCATTTTTGCTATGTACATGCTATGTGTTAGAAATATCTTATAAATTGACCACTTTGTGTAAAAATAAAAGCGTTTTCATTTTCTTTCCACTTTTTTCGAAGATTTGAGGAAAAAAATGAACCATTCAAAAGACTCATAATGCCTCAGATTATACGTTGGAGTGTTTGCTTTCCAAAATGGGGTCATTTTGTGGGTAATTCCATTGTCCTGGTGCTCCAGGGCCTTCAAAAGTGTAATAGGTCGTTAGGAAATTAGATGTGAAAATTCTGCTCCTAGAATGCATGACGGTGCTCCCTGCATGTTGGACCTCTCTATGTGGCCAGGCTGTGAAAAAGTCTCACACATGTGGTATCGCCATACTCGGGGCGAGTAGCAGAATGTATTTTGGGGTATAATTGGAAGTATGCATATGCTGTTTGTGAGAAAAAAATAATAATTTCTTAATTTTCCCAAGAATTGTGGGAAAAAAGTACAACTTCAAAAAACTCGCCATGCCTCTTACTAAATACCTTGGAATGTCTCCTTTTCAAAAGGGGGTAATTTGGGGGGTATTTGTACTTTCCTGACATTTCAGGGCCTCAAGAAATGAGATAGGCCATCAGTGCATCAGGTGTGATCAATTTTCAATGATTGGCACCATAGCTTGTAGACTCTATAACTTTCACACAGACCAAATAATATACACTTATTTGGGTTATTTTTACCAAAGATAGGTAGCAGTATAGGTTTTGGCCCAAATTTATGAACAAAAATTACTTATTTGCAAAATTTTATCACAGAAACTAAAAAAAGTGGGTTTTTTTTCAAAATTTTCGCACTTTTTTCACTTATGTCGCAAAAAATAAAAAACCCAGAGATTCTTAAATACCACCAAAAGAAAGCTCTATTTGTGTGAAAAAAATGATAAAAATTTTGTTTGGGTACAGTGTAGCATGAGAGAGTAATTGTCATTCAAAATGTGAGAGCGCTGAAAGCTGAAAATTGGTCTGGGCAGGAAGGGGGTATAAACATCCTGTATTGAAGTGGTTAAGGAAATCCATGTTGTTAGGTTAATGCCATGCTCTATAGATGTGTGGTGCTTGTGTATATTTTCGGATGACAGACTGTCCTTTTTTTGTTGGATGCTTGTCTCATGTCCAAAGTGAAGAGCGTACTAACAATACAAAAATTCTCGTACGACGAAATTCATCCTCAGAAGTGATGTAATGTTTTGAATAGCTTTGTATGTATTTTTTTTTTTTAGTTTCTGAGCATGCGTAGTCTTGCACGTACGATTTTTTTCAGACAAAAACCGTACTAATGAAACAAAAATCGGATGTTATGTTGTCATCCAAGAAAAACTTTATAGTCTGCACATCCAGATCCAAACCCAAAAAAAAAAATCTGCTGTAGAAAGCACCATACTAATGGTCCAAAAATCGGTCATTCTATGGAAATTCCCGTCCGACATTCCCATTGTGTGTACGGGGCTTAAGGCCTCATGTACACTGCAGTTGTCAAACCCCTAAACATCTCCTTATGTTAGCCTATGTGTCCATTCACACATACAGTTGACGTTTACAGGAAGAGGCATGTAGGGGCAGAGATCTGAATGCACCAAAATTGCATTCAGGAGAGGAACATTTGGGTAACAAAAAAGAGTCTGGTTAAAGCCGGTAGGAGGAGTTTTCATTCTACTCTGACTGTCCTATTAGACTGCAGGACCCCAACTCTCTGTCTGGACAGTGCTGATTGGCCCTGGGCTGATCACATGCACCCTCCCAAGAGAAAAAAAAAACTCTCCAACAATACACACCAAACTGAGCATGTGCAGAGTGACTCCAGAGGCTCTGTCTCATCAGGAGATAGATTGGGGACTGTGGAAGAAGGGGAAGATCAGAGAAGACAGGAACAGCCTTAACATAATGCAGAGTATTAACCCCTTAGGTTCCACAGTGAGTATAACAAGCATGCTTTACTGCACATACAGACTGATTTAACTGTTGTGGCTTTATGAACACTTTAAGAATACATGCTTGAATGGATTTTTTTTTACCAGGGATTAGTGTCACTTTAAGTACAGAGTCTACTTTCCTTGGTTTTTAAATCATTATGTCTATAGCTACAGGTATGGCAAGTGCTCTTCTACTAGGATGATTTATGTTTAAGTTGTCAGCAATATGAAAACCTTATCTGAGCTTTCACATGTTAAATCAGATTTCATAACAAACTGGCACAGCGTTTAGTAGCATTTCATTTTGGTTGAGCAGTCACATAAAAGTTGAGTGATGCCAACAGCTGCTTATGTAAAATATTTAATTAAGAGAGGTTATATCTGTCTGCGGTAGATAAGTCTCTACAATGACAAATTAAACTCATGACTAAACTTTTAGGGCCTATTTTCATGTTGGCTTACTGGCGCATTGCATAATTGTACATTAACATGTGTTGCATTGAGGCAGTTAATTGAAATGAATGGGCTGGCAAAGCACCAAAAGTCTAAAAAAAAAAAAAAAAGGACAAACACCCATGGTAGTGGTGCGTTACTTTCATTGTGATGCTTTGCAACACGTGTGCATAGGAGCTGGGTTGCTTAGTTCATTTGGGGGTCATTAAAAAAAGTGGTTGTAAATTTCAGACATGAAATATGAACAAAGCATATCCCTCTATAGTGTTTACTTGTCTCAATTAAAGCAGTTGTATACCCTGTGAAAAAAACCCTGTAAGACAAAGGCATAATGAGCTAGTATGCATCCCATACTAGATCATTATGAAATACTTCCCTTAGAACGAAGCCCCCCCCTCCCACCGAGGGGGGCTGACGTTCCCCCAGTGTTACTTCCAGGTCTGCGGGTTCCGGCACTGTGAGTGGCCAGAGCTGCGACAACGTCACTCCCATGCATGCGTGCGGGAGCCCACGGTTCCGGCAAGCAGCCGCTGACATCAGGAATATCTCCTAAATGGGGGCATTTAGGAGATATTCATTTTACCTACAGGTAAGCTTTATTATAGGCTTACCTGTAGGTAAAAATCACAAAGGGGGGTATACAACCGCTTTAAAGCCTCTTACACACGTGACGATTGTTGGACAACCGAGCGCCCAACTTTTGTCAAAATTGGCTATTGGCAGCTTGGTCTAGCGTACTAATGGTAGTCAGGTAATCGGCCAACAAAGCCAAACGTAGTGACGTGTTACGAGCGTATAAAGAGGAAGTTCAGGTGAATGTGATTTGTAAATTAGGAATGCAGGTTTACACAACTGAACACTTCCTGGATTCTGAGCATGCGTGTTTGCACTTTCAACTTTTTGTTGGGCCAACTTCTGTACACACGAGCCAACAATTGGCCAACACCTTGTTGGCCAACAAAAGTTTTCTAGTCTTGTCAGCCAACTTCTGTTAAACCCACAACAGTAAAATCAGTCTGTATATGCAGCATGGCATGCTTGTTATACTCACTGTGAAACTTAAGGGGTTAATCCTTAGCATTGTGTAAAAAGGCTCTCTTATCCTGTATGCATAGAGTATGCATGAGTAGAGCTGGCAATACACTGTTAACACATTCCAAAAACGAGGTGGTATGGAGGATTCTCTCCTGCCAGAACATTGACCACTGACAGAGGCACCTGCTGCTATTTGAATACACTGATCAGCATTTGCCAGCTGCTAACCGATGCAAAATTTTCCAACATATCCCTTTTGACCAAAGCTGATTAAATTTCTGTCAAACCAGAGGAGCCCACACACTGCTTGGAATTTGGTCAGCCCTAGTACCGAATTTCGTTCAGTGTATAGGCAAGCTATACACTTTAAATCCAATTTTTGCTCAGAGTATATCAGTTCTGTCATGATCAATCATATATATTGCAAAAATTAAAGTGGTTGGACTTCCGGTTCCGGCGCTGCATGAGGAGGGGGTAGGAAGGAGAGCTCCCGCTTTGTCCCCCTCCTAAAAACCTGCACACAAGCCTGCTAAGCCCTCGGGGAGTCCTCTCCTCACCCTCACAACTGAGATGGATCACTATGTGGAGCGATCCATTGTAAGACCGCCTGTCTTCCACCCCCAGCCGGCCACCGACGATCACACGGCCACATCCAATATGGCGCCCGCTCCCTGGGATGCTGCAGATGATCGAACACAGGGCAGCCTGCTTCCACCTCCACATCTCCGGCAGGCATTGCACAGGCAGTACTTGCCCTTCTCACCCCCGCACTGGCTGCCACAGTGGACGTAGCGGTACAGAAGGGGCTGGAACACCTGCATATGGAATTGCAAAGTCAGGCTGAAAGAATCACACAGGCTGAGGAGAGAATATCAGCCATAGATAATGACACTGCTGCCAGCTCAGCAGCCCTGGCGTGTCCCTCTCAATCACACAGAGATATCTGGGACAAATTGGACGATTTAGAGAATCATGGGAGATGCAATAATTAGCAGATCGTGGGTCTCCCTGAGACATTTTCTAACACGCAACTCTCGGAGATATGCTCTAAACTTACACCAGAGCAGCTAGGCCTGCGCGCCCCCTGTGTCAACGAACGGGCGCGCCGCATAGGACAGGCTTCAGAACAGCGTACTAAACCGGGTCTAATTATTGTCCGATATCTGAACTACGCTGACAAAACGCAATTCTCAAAAAATTCCGTCGTTCACGCAATCCCTTCATAGATGGCTCAAGCTTATTACTCTTTGCAGATTATTCGGTGGAAGTCATGAAAAAGTGCAAAGCATTCTCCCCCGTCTGCTCCACTTACCTACCGGGGAACATCTCACCTTCACCTCCCCGCTTGAGGCAGAACATTTTATTAACAATGACCTGGCCTTGGATATGGACGTCGCAGCCCCGACTTCCAGCTCTTCTTCGACTGCCCCTAAATCTTCCTGGGCATCCTCAAATCAATGCCATTCCCTGGAGAAACCTCCGCATAAGAGAAGTCGCACCACTAACCAAGCCAACAAGGAAGGAATTCGCTGAAATGCACAGGTCCCCAAATCACACTGAAACGCACACTGCATACTGGTAACTACAGCTTGGTCATACTGGTCCTTATGAGCTACTGTGCCTTAATTTGGAATCACCATACGGATTCATTATACCCTACTGTTATCTATCGGTAGTGTTATTGCCTTTGGGCCTGTTTGTTTTTCTATTTTTCTATTTAATTTTGACTTTTTTCCTTTCAGCACCTCTACCTCTCAGTCGTTCAATTGGTCCTCTCTTGAATGAAACCTGTTGTTTTTGTTCCCCGCTCCTACAATTTGAGGCTGGGCGTATATCTCCATTATCCCCCCCCCCAACCGGGGAACTAGTGCTATGGAGGAAAAAGGGGATGACTGGTGGGGGTTGCACAAAGGAGTCAATCCTCATGTGGAAAAAAGTGAGGTCAGAAAGTCCAGTTGTTGTTGTCCAATGATCTATATCTGTCTGCTATGTTTACCTGTTTTCTGCTATTTTTTACCTTATTGCAGAAGCTTTAATGGTACTAACCCTCACCTCATGGTAACTACTACCAGTTGTTTAAATACGATTTCAATGTCTGTCATATTTACCATGTTCTACCTCCAACAGAAATGGTTCTTCCAACTAATAGATATAACCTGAACATAGTCTCTTGGAGTGTCAAAGGACCCCGCTCCCCTAATAAGTGCATGCACGTCCTCAGGCATCTGAAACATCTACATGCAGACGTGGCTGTACTCCAAAAGACACATCTTTCCACCGATGACCTACACCGCATGCGTAGATTATGGGTTGGTGAACTGTATGGATCTCCAACAATTGTTCAAAAGGCTGGAGTAGCCATTTTGATACATAAGAACATCCAACACTCTGTCAGACAAGTCTGAGCTGATTCCACGGGACGTAAGTTAGCACTCAATCTATCCCTACCTACTACTGAAATAGCCATCACCAATATATACCCTCCCAACTCCCCTGACACCTGTTTTTTCCAGGACATGATATCTTAGATACAGGGGTGGCCCAAGACATTGTGCTGCCTGGGTCCCAGAATGAAATGCATCCATTATTTTATATCATGGTAATTAAAACTAAAATTACATTTATCAGGAAGTCAGATTTACATGTATAGGGGCAGTCTAGGGTAGTATATGGACAGGCTAAGGTAGCATATAGACAGGCTAGGACAGTATAGGGGCAGTCTAGGGTAGTATAGGGGCAGGCAGAGCGGCCCGGGTGGCAGTTGTCATCCTGACACACAAAATGCTGGAAAAAAAATGTTGGTCATCAAATTGCTGAGTAAATAGAAGAGAAGGAGAGGCAGCCGTGGCTCAGTTTGCTGTCCCTCTCAAAGTGCTGCTGGGACCCATGGTAGGGCTGGCCCTGCTTGGATACAAGATGCCCCTGAAATTTTACACATCTTAGGAGGGGACTTCAATTCGGTCATGCAATCATCGGAAGACTGTACTGGAGTTAGAGCTCGTTCAGCCCACAACATGACTTCCCGAAACGCAAATCTTTCTCCCCTGGCACAAACTATCACCTCCATTCGGTTTCTTGATGTCTGGCGCCTGACACACCCGACTGACCATGACCACACTTTTTTCTCTCCCCCCATAACTCTTTCTCATGTATTGATTATTTTTTTGCCTCACCAGCTCTATTTCCGATGATACATGAGGCAGGGATTGGGGATATTTTAATCTCTGACCACAGTCCCGTTACAATAAGCATGCCTGGTATCAAACCTTCATCGCCCTCTCCCACCTGGCGCTTTCCTTCTTATCTCAGTGATAATGAAGACTTTAGGCACACACTTTGTGAAGCATGGGCAGAATATGCCTTCACCAACGGGGCTTATATCAATGACCCTAATCTTTTCTGGGAGGCGGGCAAAGCATTCCTCAGAGGAAAGATAATTGCTTACACCACCCAATTTAAGAGACATGCCCAGCAAAAATACCTTCAAGCCAGTGAGACTTCGAGATCCACACACAAAGCCTTGTTACTGACTCTTACCCTGGAAAATATCAACACTTGGAAGCTGGCAAAACAAAACTTTGACTTGTGGGCAAAGAACCAAGAGGCTCTCAAATCAACTTATACTGCTCTACACTATTACAGATATGGCAATAAGGCAGGAAAATTATAGGCCAGACTGTGTGTGGGTCCCAAAAGTTCTACACGCATATCGACACTCAAAGACACTACAGGCTCACTTGTCACATCCCCTACAAGCATTAGCAAAATACTGACTGACTATTACATCTACCTCTATTCTGAGGATCCTATTGACCACACCATGGCAGATACTCTACTGTCCAAAATACGCTTACCACATCTTACTCCTGAACATTTGGAAGCCCTAAATGCCCCCCATCTCAGTAGATGGCATACAAACCACAATTAAATTGTTACCTTCCTCTAAAGTGCCAGGCCCAGATGGCTATAGTGCCGAATTCTTTAAATGACCAAGGACTTCATTCCAGACACCCTTAAACATGTGTTTTTGGCCATGTGGGAGGGTGGCCCATACCTGCCCATGGGAACCCAAGCCCATATTAAACCGATAGCTAAAAAGGGCAAGGACTCCCTACTCCGGGGTTCATACAGACCGATCTGATTGATCAATGTGGACGTTAAAATATTATCTAAGAAGAAAAAAGGGGAGGGGCACATTGGGACTTTATATGAAGTAAAATTGTGGCCTGGTAAGGGCACTTCCATCCCTATTAACATATTCGAAAATGCGTGTAAACGCTGGGGAAAAATGAGTGGGACTTCATATGAAGCGAAGTGGTGGGTGATAAATGGATGGATTATGATGAAATTCATAATTTATTGGTAAACACGTAAAAAAGGATATACATAATTGACATTTCAGATAAAAATCAATATTCCATATTCATTAGTAAAGATATTATTATGAGATCCAAGTAGTACATAATGCATAGCCCCAATCCATCATAATTTACATACATGTTCATATCCAAATAACAACCAAAGTGTGACTCAAATATAAAAGTCTGGTCTGTGACCCTCATCACCCCAGGAGGTAAGTTCATTGAGGTAATATTGTCCATAGACCTGGTAAGGTGAGTAATACACGGCAATGGAGGCTCTACATGTTTCGTGGCAGGTTTAGGCCACTCGTCAGGAGAAAACCATGACATGACTAAAAAATGTTTTAAAAAAAAGAAATTTGTATGTATGAAAACTTGCAGCACATGCCAATACACAAGTAGGGGGTATAGCAGCCCCCACATAACATTGGGAAATAAGACTTACAGCACCGGGGCGCCGGCGGCAGGCTCCTGGGGTAGGAAGGCCACCCGGAAGTGAGCAGGTCGGGAGCTGAGGGGAGAAACTGAGGCGATCCACACCGGCGGCACCCAGTGTGGGGAGGGGAGCACCCAGGTGTGTTGTGTCTGAGTGAAGCATTTATCACCCACTTCGCTTCATATAAAGTCCCACTCATTTTTCCCCAGCGTTTACACGCATTTTCAAAAATATTATCTAAGATTATTGCCAATCGTCTAGCCATACTACTCCCCTCTAATTTGCACCCCGCCCAATCAGGATTTGTCCCGGGGTGTTCGGCAACCTTAAAAATCCACAAGGTTTTGCTAGCCCTAGAACATGCCAAATCCCTCCCTGACCGAGATATCGCTATCATATCCCTAGTTGCTGAAAAGGCATTTGATAATATAAGCTTTGGCTGGCTGTTTAACCACTTCATTTCCCCCTTTAGGACCAGAGCACTTTTTGCGATTTGGCACTGCATCACTTTAACTGACAATTACGCGGTCATGCGGCGTTGTACCCAAACAAAATTTGCATCCTTTTTTTCCCACAAATAGAGCTTTCTTTTGGTGGTATTTGATCACCTCTGCGTCATTTCTGATCGCCGCTATAAACAAAAAAACAGCGACAATTTTGCAAAAAAAAACAGTTTTTCTTACTTTTTGCTAAAATACAAATCCAAAAAAAATATAAAAAAACATTTTTTTTCATCGGTTTTGGCCGATTTATATTCTTCCTCATATTTTTGGTAAAAAAAAATTGCAATTGGCGTTTATTGATTGGTTTGCGCAAAAGTTGCCGCATTTACGGATGATGAGAATTCATTTCTGGGGTTTTTATTTTTTTATTAGTAATGGCGGCGATCTGCGATTTTTAGCGGTACTGCGATATTGCGGCTGACATGTCGGACCATTTTGACACTTTTTTGGGACCATTGGCATTTATATATGTTCTCTAGGCGTGTTCTAACTGTGGGGGGGCTGGGCTACCTTGGGCATAAGAGATCTAACTGATCCCAGTGACAGGGATCAGTAGATCTCCTATGCTCGCACTGACAGAGCGGGGAACTACCGTGTTTACATCGGCTGTTCCCTGCTCTTTGGCTCTGCCAGCTCATCGGGGCTCGCCGGCAGACATCGGGTCTGCCCGAGCCGCGGGCACACTCCTCTGGAGTACGGCGGGGGCGGCCCCCTAGCTGCCACTCAGCAAATCAACGTTTATTTACGGCGATTCGCGGGACGCATCCACACTGCCGCCGTAAATATACAGTGGGCAGTGTGGAAGTGGTTAAAGTAATGAATGCCTTCGATTTTTCGGGCCCCATTCTACACTTTCTACGACAAATGTATGCATCCCCAACGGCTCGCCTAGTCACCCCTGACTTCACTGCGGACACGATCCCCTTGACTAAAGGGATGAGGCAGGGATGCCCCTTATCCCCGCTCTTATTCAATATAGCAATTGAATCATTATCCTGACTACTTAATTCACCTACCAGAGTTAGTGGTATCACTATAGGACGCAAAACTCTCCGCTACGCACTATTTGCGGACGATATCCTCCTTTTTCCTTCCGACTTGCAGACTTTCGAATCAGCTCGGGTTTTAGGATCAGTTTTGACAAGAGTGAGGTCTTAGCTCTTAACCCTAGACTATCCACTAAATGGAGACTATCTTCCCCATTTACCATAGCCTCCCAAAGCATTACATATCTAGGCATCCACATAGGACGAGAGCCTTCTTCCCTGTACACCCTTAATTATCCACCTCTTATATCAAAAATTGTAAAGGAGTTGGAGGCTTGGACGACCCTCCCGCTCTCGCTTTTTGGAAGATGTCACCTTTTCAAAATGATTTCATTTGTGCGACTCCTATGCCCTTTGCAGACTATACCCCTCTTGCTAAAACATACTGATGCAATTAAAATACACAGAACGCTATCATCTTTCTCATGGTCACGCAAAAAAAACATGTATTTCCCTTCAAAAACGTTCTCTTCCAAAGTCTGAGGGTGAGTCAGGCTTGCCCAATCTGCGTTTTTACAATCTTGCATGTTTGCTGAGACAAGGCTTAGACTGGCTCTCTGGTAAATCCAAATATTCAAATTATACAATCGAGGAAGCCCTAGTGTCCCCGTTTACATTACCAGAGGTTCTCCACTCAAATTTGAGATCTCTACCGCCACACCTCAGATCTAATGTGATCATTAGAGATACAGTTGTGGCTTTGAGAGAAACTCTGAAACTGTTTGGACTCCCTGCTAACATATCTACTTATGTTATCATTAGGGGTAACCCCATGTTTACTCCATCAACTATGTACTCGGTATTCTCAGAATGGCATACCAGGGGTCTCACTACCACCACCCAGTTATACTCTAGCGATCGGGGCAAATTTAAAGCTTTCCAAGCTCTGTCACTTGAATTTTCTCTACCACCTTCCAATATCTTCCACCACCAGCAACTACTCAGCTACCTACGGACATACAAAATGTTTAATAAAGATCCTTTTCAAAAATCTATCCTAGACGCAGTGATTCGGAACAGTAACTACTCTATCTCTAGACTCCCATCTCATCCAACATAAAACAGACAAGTATCATCTTGCTCTTCAGAAAATGGACTTCCATCTTCAATGATCTGGACCTTCCAGAAAAAAATTGAAAAGGCTGTCAACTTGTCCACAAACTACTCCTTTCAGAGACGTGGAGGGAAACCCAATTTAAAATTATACATAGAGCGTATTATCGGTTTCGGAACAGTAATACGGACCCATCACAAGCACAATGCCCATGGTGTTCACTACCGCGGCCGACCCTGCTGCATCGACTGTGGGAATGCCCTACTATCTCTGCTTTTTGGGACTCCGTACTCTCATATGTCTCCAGTATCACTCGGACACACTTGCCAAAAGACCCACTGTTATGTCTATTTGGATCTGCAACACCCACCACATCCTCTTCAAACAGGGATCTACCGACCATATCTCAGTGGACACATATTTGCTTATTAGTCGCTCACAGGACTATTATGGCACAATGGACTAAACAATCTCCATTTTCAATACAAGCTCTGAAACAAGCTTTAACCTCACACTTCTATATGGAGAGGCTGGATACTATTGCGTTGAACTTTGGGTCTGCCTCCCGGTTCTTTACTAGATGGAGACAATACATGGAGAAGACCTTTCCAAAGGAAAATTATCCCCACTTGTCTATCCATTTCGTTACACTACATGGTATTTGAAAAGAGATATCACCAACTCTCTGGGAAAGCTCAAAGTCCATAACCAGATAACTGATACTCAGAACATCTCTAACTTTAACGATTTCTAGCTTCTGGTAGTATTATCTTTGTCAATATAACATGCTGCCTCTACTCCTGAGAGTTCTATGAGTTTTAGGTACCTGTTGTAAGTGCTCACCTTAACGCCTAAGTTCTGCACTCATACTGTTTTACTTATGATTTAATACTAGCTGTACTGACTTACTTCTGAGACGATTCATTTCAATCACTATTTTCTGGCTATTATTGTGTACATTTGTTTATTGAAAATCTCAAATATTTTTCAAAAAAAAATTAAAGCGGTTGTATGCTCAAAAAAACAAACAAAAAAAAAAACCTGTAAGGCAAAGGCAGCTAGTATACACCGCATACTAGCTCATTACGAAATACCTCAGAAAGAAGATCCGACAGGGCTGCATGGTCCCCACAGAGGGAGCTGACATTTTCCCTCGGGGGTTCCTTCTGGGTTCGCAGCTCCGGCCACTCATTCACGCATGCGGGAGCCCTTCTTTCCAGCAAGGTTTCCGCTAAGGTCCAGCGCGATACGCCGGACCTTCGACGGGGCATCACTGCGCACGCTCCGCTGTCGTCAGCGGCTGCATGCAAGGTGAATATCTCCTAAACCGTACAGGTTTAGGAGATATTCATTTTACCTACAGGTAAATCCTGATTATAGGCTTACCTACAGGTAAAAAATTTAATTTGGGGGCATACAACCGCTTTAAAAACATTTTATTTGATCTTTTCCTGTCAGCTTCTGTTCTGTAGATACCGCAATGAGCCATTCCAGCCGATTTAGAAATGCTTTGAAAATAATTGCTCAGTGGATGGTTTAGTCTTTACTATCACATGGTTAGTTACATTCTGTAAATCCAGGCATCGTATACATGTCATCCTAGTGTAAAGAACCTGAGAACATGTCATCAATATTATGATCAATGCAATACGCGCTATATAAACTGAAAGTGTATGCAAATCCCAAATATTTTTCTTTAATAGTTTTGGATAGGATTGGTAGGGTTTAGAATAGCTGTCAGGATTTTAATTCTGCATGTGTCAAATACTTCCAACATTAAAAAAAAAAACAAAAAAAAAACGCTTTGGCTATAGATATACTTTAAGGTCTGTGTAGATTTTCAGAGAAAGCAGCAACCCATGTACAGGAGCAGCAGATAAAGATTCTCAGAAATCCTATTAAAGGTTGCCATGACTGCTGTAAAATCATGGCTGGCAGCACATTAAAGCGGAAAGGCATTCTTTTAATAGCATTATATTACACAATGGCCTTTGTAAAAATTCAATAAAATGATTTTTAAAGGATACATTTTAAAAACACAGTTCTTTTAATATAATAAGAGGCCGGATGCGAAATTGCAAAGAGATTCTATTTTAAATTTTCTTTTGTTTGAGCGTGCAACATTGCTCTATTTACAGCGTGTTTGTCTTCAGCCAGCACTGTAACTGTAGACAAGGATTGGTCACAAGCAATCCATGTTCTTTGTGATTGGCATGGTGGTGCTCTGAAGACTGCCGCTGTCTCTCTCCAATCCATGGGTGCACACTCCTCAGGGGTCTGCTCCTCCCAAAAACCACATACATGTAGTATAGCACTGCTCACCACTTCCATAAAGCTAAAACCAACTTTATTATCCTAGCTCATGCACAGACACTGCACCTGGCTGCCCCTCTCTGATCCACTTAACTCCCTTCAAGGGCTTAAATGGATTATAAAGGCAGAAAGTTTTTTTTTATTTTAATGCACTCTATGCATTAACCACTTCAATACCAGGCACTACCCCCCTTCCAGCCCAGACCAATTTTCAGCTTTCAGCGCTGTCACATTTTGAATGACAATTGCGGGGTCATGCTATACTGTACCCAAATTACAGTTTTTATCCTTTTTTTCCACAATTTTTTTTGGTGGTATTTGATCACCTCTATGGTTTTTATTTTTTGCGCTACAAATAAAAAAAAGACCGAAATTTTTGAAAAGAAAAACATTTTTCTTTGTTTCTGTCACAAAACTTTGTAAATAAGTAAGTTTTCTCCTTCAATGACGGGCACTGATGAGGCAGTACTGATTGGCGTTATTGATAAGCATTCATAGGTGGCACTGATAGATAGCGCTGTTAGAGAGGCACTGGCAGACATCACATATGGGCACTATACTATACTGCACTATAGTGCACTGTATGCCCCTTACCTGGTGGTCTGGGCTGGGCTCCCTGGTGGTCCCAAAGTGGCCTCCTGATTGTCTCCCTGGTGGTCCCTGGGTGGGCTCCCTCGTGGTTCTGGGTGGCGATCATGGGGGGGGCTGCACTGATAAACAATTAGCGCAGACCCCCCCCCCCCATAAGAAGAGCCGCCGATACACAGCTGTTACTATTTACATTGTAATCAGCCTTGATTGGTCATGGCTGATCACGTGGTAAAGAGCTTCCGAAGGAGGCTCTTTCCCAAGATCGGTAATGCGGTGTGTCAGACTGGCACACGGTCACGGGTTATCCTGGCGGACGTCATATGATGTCCAGTCAGGACAGCCGAACCACCACCCGGCTGTCATTTTTCTATAGGCCGAGTGGAAAGTGGTCAAGATAAAAAAAAAAACTTCTGTGTGCAGCAGCCCCGCCCCCCCCCATACTTACCTGAGTCCCCTCTCTATTCGGCAATGTGCACAAATGCCTCAGTCACTCTCCCTCCTGATTGGCTTGGACACAGCAACAGCGCCATTGGCTCTCGTTGCTGTCAAAGCCAGTTAGCCAGTCATAAGAGGGCTGGGGCCGAACAATGGCTCCGTGTCTGAATGGACAGTGGGAGCTTCGGCTCGGCTCGGGCGCCCCCATAGCAAGCTGCTTGCCGAGGGGGCACTTGACAGGAGGATGGGCCAGGAACACAGAAAAAGGACCCCACAAGAGGAGGATAGGGGCTACTCTGTGCAAAACCACTGTACAGGCCAGGTAAGTATGACATCAGGGCCGTCTTTAAGGCAGGGCAAAAGAAGCAGCTGCCCTGGGCCCTGTCATTGTTGTGGGGCCCAAATCAGCTCCCTCATACTTGCCAACTATCCTGGTTTAAATTCCCTTGTCCCCAACTCTGCCCTATTGTTGTGTACAGATGATTCACCTGCAGATCCTATGTTTACATGTAAATAACCGGCATTGATATGCAAATAGCAGTTGCATTGATATGTAAATAAAGATGGCATTCATATTTATATCATGCCCCCCTGAGGTCATATTCACCATCACCTATACTGAATGCTACCCATTGGGGAGACAAAGGCATGCTTGAAAGTCCACAGCACATGTCAGCAGATGCAAGAGGGTGTCATTAATAATTGATGGCACTGCTGTGTATCTGCAGCATGTTTCTGTGGTGTCAGGAAAGCGACTTTGCGCTCCCCAGTCCATGGTGTGCAGGCAGTGAGGAGATGATGTGCTGTAACTTCTAGCAACCAATTAGTGAGCAGTATTGATGTACAGTAATCTCTAGTAACCAAACAAGCAGAAAACATGTGCTGTAACCTCTAGCAACTAATCAGTGAGCCGTAATGTGTGCAGTAACCTCTAGCAACCAATTAGTGAACATTATTGATGTACAGTAATCTCTAGCAACCAAACAAGCAGAAAACATGTGCTGTAACTAATCAGTGAGCCGTAATGTGTGCTGTAACCTCTAGCAACCAGTCAGTAAGCGGTAATGATATGCTGTAACCTCTGGCAACTAATCGCAATCACTGCCTGATCTGATTCAGTAAACTGATTTTGAGTCTAGCTGCTATTTATTTTATGTCTCAGAGCAGGTGGAGAGTGAAATTGCATGGGGGGGGGGCAAGAAAATGTTTGCCCAGGGTCCGATTATTATTAAAGACGGCCCTGTATAACATGTTTGTTATTTAAAAAAAAAAAAAACAGAGACTTTAGTATCACTTTAATCGTAGTTCAATCTACACTACAAATGTGGACCAAATTCTCATTTCATTTAAGGAGGCTGATTTACCAAGTACATTTTCCACTTAAACTTCTAATAGGCATGTACAGTATAAAGGGCTGATAATTTAAGCTGCGCCTTACATATTATACATTCACCTCAGTCCCCGCACATACATGCGCATACTAGGGCAGGGGAAAACTTTTTAAGCATAGTGTGTCCAAAAGAAATTGAGAGTGTCGGCTACAGAAAAGAAAGTCAACTTCACACTCTCAATCATGAAAAGGAATTTTTATTAAGGAAACACTGTAAATGACTTGAATACATGGAAGAAATTAATATTGAGCTTTAACCACCTCAATACTGGGCACTTTCACCCCCTTCCTTCCCAGACCAATTTTTAGCTTTCAGTGCTCTTGCATTTTGAATGACAATTACTCAGTCATGCTACACTGTTCATTTTCTTCACACAAATAGAGCTTTCTTTTGGTGGTATTTATTTACGACTGAGTTTTTTATTTTTTGCGATCTAAGCGAAAAAAGAGCGAAAATTTTGAAAAAAAAAAAGTCTACTTTCTGTTTTTAAAGAAATGCAATAAAATCTGATTTTATCAAAAACTTAGGCCAAAATGTATTCTGCTACATGTCTTTGGTAAAAAAAATCCTGATAAGTGTATGTTAATTGGTTTGTGTGAAAGATTTAGAGTCTACAAGCTATGCTACGCATTATTGAAAATTGATCAATCCTGAGGCACTGATGGCCTATCTCATTTCTTGAGGCCCTAAAATGTATGTCAAGACAGTACAAATACCCCCCAAATGACCCCATTTTGGAAAGAGGACAGTCTGAGGTATTTAGTAAGAGGCATAGTGAATTTTTTGAAGTTGCATTTTTCTTCCCACAATGCTTTGGAAAATTAAGAAATATATATATATTTTTTTTTCTTCACAAAATTGTCACATTTACAAGTTATTTCTCACATACGGTATAGGCATACTTGCGTCTGACAGGAGAAAGGTTTTACCCCAGTAAACCCCCCATAAACATGACAGAACTGTATGTAAAATCCCGGAGTTCTTTACTCTATCCGGTAGTCACGGAGTCCTAACTAGTTAAAAGTTATTACGCATCGTATCGAACATCTGAGATTTAGAAAGTGTGTTTGGTTAATTGTATGTGAATAGTCCTAAAAAAAATGGTTTCTGTACATCGTCTTATGTAAAACCGGATTCAAAAACTATTTTAGTCTAAAATAACGTAAAGAAATTTTTGTCTTTCATCTGAAAAAAAAAAAGTTTTAAAAGCGAGAAAAAAGCGAATCTAGCGTTTTTTATTTTTT
>BLSH010253912.1:599548-618486 GCA_018402905.1 Glandirana rugosa | reverse complement strand
AAAAAACATCTAATAACTCACTGATCTCCCGGCTGCAGCACAGATCTTTATCTTCCTCTCCTCACTGACGGCTCTGTGTGAGGAGAGGAAGATTTCACAGCCCTCACAACAGCTGTGTTGACATTTACATGACGGCTGTGATTGGCACAGCCGTCATGCGATCAGGAGGGCCAATCACAGAGCCCTCCTGACGTAGCTTGTTGCCATGTCTCTGGGGGACACAGGCACATCGGGATTGCGCCGCTGTGCGGGCACGCGGCCGCGCGATCTCCGTTGTTGTGCCGCCCCCCAGCCTGACTTTACATGACATGATGGCTGTTATTGAACACAGCCATCATGTCATCAGGAGGGCAGTACACACTGCCCACCTGCCGATCTGAGATGCGGCATGTCCGGGGGACACGCGCGCATCGGGATCGCGCGGCTGCGCGTGCACGCGCGATCCCACTCCTTCTGAATGACGTATATATACGTCCTGTCAGAAGGAGGAATCGCCTACCTGGCCGTATATGTGCAGTGGCCGGGTAGAAAGTGGTTAAGTCTTCACACCTCAGATCACCCCAGTTCCTCTACACCTCATATCAGCCCCAATTTATACATCACACCTCAGTTCAGCCCCAATTCTTGCACCTTCTCACTTCAGATCACCCCAATTCCTGCACCGTCACCCTTTAGATGACCCCAATTCCTGCACTACAACTCAGATCATCTGCCTTCACACCGCAGATCCGTTCCAATTCCTGCACCTCTAAATTAGAAGCTCCCAATAGCTACTACTTAATTACCAGACCAAAATGAGTGCAGGAGCTTGGGGTGTCCGACTCAACTCTAGGACCTAGCCTGTTTGATGTGGGGGTGCAGTAAAAAATATCAGGGGGCAAATTATAGTGTCAGCGGTTTGAACTGCAATGTACAGAGGTCAGAAGGGCGAGGATGGAAGGTCAGCAGGGGAGTGTACAGGGGTCAGCAAAGCAGAGTGGACAACAGGAGTTAACAGGGCAGAGGGCATTGGTTAGCAGTGCTGGGGACAGGGGTTAGCAAGGCAGAGGATGTGGTCAGCAGGGCAGAAAACAGGGGTCAGCAGTGCAGAGGATGAGGTAACAGGGCATAGAACAGGGGTCAGCAGGACAGTGGATAGGGTCAACAGGGCAGTGTACAGGGGTCAACAAGGCATAGGGTAGGGTTCAGTAAGGACAGGGATCAGCAGTGAAGAGGATAGGGTCAGCACAGCAGAGGAAGGGGTCAGCAGGAACAAGGATGGAGTCAGCAAGGCAGAGGATAGGGTCAGCAGGAAAAAGGATGGAGTCAGCAGGAAAAGGTTTGAGTCAGCACAGCAGAGGATGGGGCCAGCAGGGCATACAAGGTCTGCAAAACAGAGAACAGGGGTCAGTAGGACATAGGATTGGGTCAGCAGGACATAGGATGGGGTCCACAGGGCATTAGATGGGTTCAGTAGGGCATAGTGCAGTGTCTACAGTGCACAGGACAGGGTTAGCAGTGCAGGTGATAGGGTCCACAGGGTAGAGGACAGGGGTCAGTAGGACATAGGATGGGGCCAACAGGACATAGGAAAGGGGTGAGTAGGGCATAGGATGGTGTCTACAGTGCACAGGACAGGGGTCAGCAGGGCAAAGGATGGGGTCCACAGGATAGAGGACAGGGTCAACAGGGAATAGGAAGGGGGTTAGGAGGGCACTTAACAGAGCTGCTCCTTCCCACACTGCACAAAGCTGAGATCAGATTTTTTTATTTTTTACAAAAACAACCTGGATCTGCAATGTGTAACTGGCTGTTGTAGTTGTGCTGCTTTTCCAGCTGCAGTCACACTGTGCAGATTGTGTGTTTGGAAAATAATGTAATCTCAGCTGTGTGCAGTGTGAGGAGTAGCAGCTCCACTACATGTCCACTGAAGAGACTGAGTGCAGTCCAAGGATGGGAGGAGGAGCTTACCGACTCGGGCAGACACAGCTTCCATGGGAGGAGGGGATTCGGCCATGATCACCACTCAAACACGGATTGTCAGCTAAATGCTGGCAAGTAGAGTGAAGTGGGCGGGAACAGAGGCGGGCTGGGAAGGAGCTTGGAAAGAACCAGCCATGCTCCCTCCTGTGTAGCCAGCGGCAACCACTGGCTGGCTTTGCTGATGTGGGAAGTGGGTGTCCCAGGCTTCCCTCGCGTGCCATCATAAATAGTGCCGGGGGTTGCCAAACCCCGTATTAGGGTCATTTTGGATCAGAACCAATAATCCTACCAGCATGTCACTGAAGTGTTGGAGGAGACCTATCTTTCTCTTTTGTTCATTGACGGAGGCAGTCTCTATTCTTGACGTGTGGGGTTATCTACCTTTCACTAGGAGTGGACTAGGCAGAACAAAGTTCAACTACCAGCAGACACAGCCCCTCCCAGGGGGCAGTCCCCTCCTGGTACAACCCCTCCATCCTGCTCAGCACAGCCAGTTTTTTATGCCTAGTGCAAGGAGTAGGACATGGCTCCCTGCTGGGATCTGTGGTTCCCCGTTAGTTTTTTATTCTTTTGCTCAAGACTTCTGATGAAGAATGCAATCAAGCAGCCGGCTGGTGACAGGCTGGATATCCTAGGTCCAGGGGGGTCTCCCCAGCGCAGCCAACGGACGCGAGCCAACCCTTAGCTACACATGGGTTAGGCCACGTTGGGCGGCCTGCGGGTTAAATGTCCCGCCAGTGCACCTAGGACTGGGTCCGTGGGCTCGTGTCACAGGTGTCGCATGGCCGACAGCTCCCCCCGAACTGGCGGGGTGGCAGGTCTGTCTCGG
The DNA here is from genome assembly GCA_018402905.1 of Glandirana rugosa. Classification (NCBI taxonomy): domain Eukaryota; kingdom Metazoa; phylum Chordata; class Amphibia; order Anura; family Ranidae; genus Glandirana; species Glandirana rugosa. The sequence goes on along the minus strand of BLSH010253912.1, from coordinate 615,695 downwards.
GTGGCGACCCGCTGTGCCCATCTGGATGGGTGAGTAACCGCTCCCCCCTGGGGGTGCAGGGGGGGCAGGCAGGTGGTGCTCCCCCTGGGGTGTAGGTGGGCCTCGCTTCTCCTACCCCCCGTCTTGGGTCCTCGTAGACCCCCCACTCCCCCTCCCCTGGGCCCCACTGGGGATCCGTTCCCTCTGCTTGTTCGCTCTCCCCGGGCTGTGCGGTGGCTGGCCGCGTGCTTCGGCCTCTAGTGCACACGGCGGCCATGTTTCCTCGGTCCGCCGCATGAGGGCTTCTGTGTGGCTGACAGTGTGGGCGGTCCGGTCTTGGCGCCGTTTTCCCCCAGCTACACGTGGGCACGGAGCACAGCAGCAGCTACAGAGGCAGCAACAGCAGGACAGCGGCTAGCAGCAGCACCTCCCGGGGACGGTAGGGCGTGGTGGGGAATCCTCCTGGGTGCCTCTGGGTCCCTGGGGGCCGGTAGCCGGTGGGGTGGTGTGGGGCGCCTGGTCCTTCTCCCCAGAAGGGGCTTTTTGTGGGGCCTTGTAGGTGTCGGGGTGTGGCAATGATGGCTGAAGCGGGTGCTTCCACTTCAGAGCTCTCCGATTGGGCTCCGGGCACGCTGGGACCAGTGGTCCCTCTGGATAAACTGACTGCAATCCTGATCCGTGACTGGGGGGTGGTGAAAAAGCAGCCACCCCTCCCCCTTCTTCTGGGGAGGACTCGGGGCCTGAAGGGGGCTCTGCGGTGACCCCCCTGGATCTGTCGGAAGGTGAGCTTGAAGACCCCTCCAATGAGGAGGAGGAGTCTTCGGGGGCCACAGTGGCGCGTGAAAGGGCTCTTGTGGGTTCTTTGGTCTCCGCCGTCTGAGTCGCTAAAGCTGGGCCCGGCTGGGGCTGCGCAGGAGGCGGTGTACGCTTTTGGCTCGCATAAGCTGGCCAGGGCTCCTAAGATGTTCCCTTATTTGCCGTACTTCGATCAGTACGTGTATAAAGAGTGGCAACGCCCACAGAGTTCGTTCGCCATGCCCAAGCGTTTTTCTGTGCGTTACCCGTTAAAGGATACTCTGCTGCGGCAGTGGAAGTCCCCTACCGTGGGCCCGCCGGTGGTGTGCCTGAATAAGATGACCACTATCCCGATGGAGGGCTCTCCATCATGTAAGGATTCGGCCGATAGGCGGACCGAGGCGGTGTCCAAAACGACCATGCGGCCGGCTCTGGCGTCGGCACTGGTGGTACAGTCGCTCACTGAATGGGCGACCATTTTGCACCGGGACTTGGGGACCCTCCAGGTTCCTGCTGAATCTGTGCAGCTGGCAGACCAGCTGGTGCAGGGCCTTAGGTACCTTTGTGATGCGGCGCTGGATATGGCCCCCATGCTGTCTAAGCTGTCCACTTTCGCAGGCCATTATTAGACGACCGCTTAGGCTCAGGTGCTGGTCGGGTGATCAGGCGTCAAAGAAGGGCCTTACGGACCTGCCCTTCCAGGGTGGTCGGCTGTTCGGGGCGTCTTTGGATGAGATCATCAAGGATTTCACAGGGGGAAAGAGTACTTTCCTCCCGAAGCCCAGGTGGGGTAAAGAGCCCCGTCGTAGGCAGGGTCCCTCGTTCTCCACCCAGAAGCGTATTTTTCATGTGCCCCGGGCAGCGTACAAGGGTTCTCAGCCCAGCAAAGCCGCCACGGGGGGTCAGAAGCCCCCCTGGCAGCAAAAGCCAGAGAAGTCGGAAGAGAAGTCCTCCTCCGCATGATGGGTTGCCCCCGCCCGTTGCCCGGGTGGGGGGGCGGCTCCTGGGGTTCGCAGACCGGTGGACCTCCCGCATCTCGGACCTCTGGGTGCGCGAGGTGGTCTCCTCCGGGTAAGAGATAGAGTTTCGTAACCAGCCCCTGTACAGGTTCTTCGCCTCCAATTTGAGGCTCCCCCGGGGCGTTGGCAGGCCCTGTTGGATGCTGTGCAAGACTTGCTCGCTCAGGGGGTGATTGTTCCGGTTCCGTCGGCGGAACGTTTCCACAGGGTTTACGCCAATCTCTTTGTGGTTCCAAAGAAGGACGGGGTCAGGTGCTCAATCTCTTCGTGAGGACGAGGAAGTTCAGAATGTAGTCTGTCCACTCTGTGGTGGCGGCACTTCGCCAGGGAGACTTCCTGGCTTCTTTGGACATCAAGGACGCGTATCTGCATGTCCCCATTTGTGCTCGTCACCAGCGCTTCCTTCCACTACCAGTTTGTGGCCCACCCGTTTGGTCTGGCCTCCGCTCCTCGAGTCTTCACCAAGCACTTGGCTCCTGCACTGGCTCTGCTGCGGCAGAGGGGCATAGCAGTGGTGGCATATCTCGACAACCTTCTCCTGAGGGTGATCAATCTCCAGAAGTCGGCACTGACTCCGTCGCGCCGGCTGGAATACCTGGACCTGATCTTGGACACAGAGCAGGTGAGGGTTTTTCTACCTCCAGAAAAAATGCTGTCGCTACGGGCAGCGGTGCGGGCCCTGCTGTCCCAGCGGTGGTCCTCCTTTTTTGCATGCGGGTGTTGGGGCTCATGGTGTCCACCTTCGAGGTGGTTCCCTATGCCCAGAGTCACACCCGGTCCCTGCAGCGGGAGATTCTGCTGCGGTGGGACAAGTCTCCTTCGTCCCTGGATCAGGTGATCAGGTTGGATCGCCGGACTCGGGTTTCCCTCGCCTGGTGGCTGCGGGACCCGGCCTTGGAGCTGGGGAAGTCTTTCCTCCCCTTGCATTGGACGGTGGTCACGATGGACACCAGCCTGACCGGTTGGGGAGGGGTCCTGGGGCTGCTGTCGACCCAGGGTCGCTGGTCCCCGGTAGAGTCCCGTCTCCGAATCAATGTGCTGGAACTTTGAGCGATTGGGTTTTGCCTCTCCCAATGGTCGGGGAGGCTGCACGGTCGGCACGTTCGAGTCCAGTTGGACAACGCCACGGCTGTGGCATACGTGAACCATCAGGGAAGAACGAGAAGTTCGGCAGCGGCATCAGAATCGGCCCACATTCTGAGGTGGGCAGAGCTTCACGTGCCGGCAATCTCCGCTGTCTACATTCCGGGCGTCGAAAACTGGCAGGCGAACTACCTAAGTCGTCAGAAGTTGGATCAGGGAGAGTGGTCCCTGCACCCAGAAGTGTTCCGCCAGATCTGTCAACGGTGGGGAACGCCATACGTGGTTCTCCTGGCATCCCGGCTCAATCGGAAGGTGCAGGCCTTTGTGAGCAGGACAAGGGTTCCATTGGCAGACGCTGCGGATGCCCTCGTGGCTCCATGGTCTCGGTACTGGCTCCTCTATGCCTTTCCCCCTCTCAAGCTGCTTCCGCATCTGTTGCGCAGGATAGAGGCAGAGGGGATCCCAACCATTCTGGTAGCGCCGGATTGGCCTCGGCGTCCTTGGTACGCCGACGTGGTGTGAATGGTGGTGGATGTCACCTGGCGGCTCCCTCTTCGCGAAGATCTGCTGTCACAGGGCCGCATCTTGCACCCTGCTTTACCCTCGCTGGCCTTAATGGCCTGGCTATTGAATCCCAGGAGTTGAGGGACCGGGGACTCTCGGAATCAGTGATCCCCACCATGCTGAAGGCGTGTAAGTCCACTTCACGCAAGATTTATCACCGCACCTGGAAGGCTTACATTGCCTAGTGTGAGGCGGGGGGATGGAACCCCCATTCTTTTTCAGTGGCTCGGGTGCTGGCCTTCCTTCAACAAGGCCTGGATCACAAGCTGGCATTGAGCACTCTCAAGGGACAGGTTTCTGCCCTGGCGATTCTTTTTCAGCGTCCTTTGGCAACGCATTCCTTGATTCGCACTTTTGTTCAGGGGGTTTGTCATGTCGCCCCCCAGGTTCGGTCGCCCTTGGCACCATGGGACCTCAATTTGGTGCGCTCAGTCCTTCAGAAGCCGCCGTACGATAATATCAGGGAAATTTCGCTGCAGCTGCTTTCGCAGAAGGTGGCTTTCCTAGTGGCTATCACATACGCTAGGCGGGTGTCTGAGCTGGGGGCTTTGTCCTGTAGGTCTCCATACTTGGATAAGGCGGTTTTGCACCCGTCTCCTTCATTCTTGCCGAAGGTGGATTCTTCTTTTCACATTAATGAGGACATTGTCCTCTCTTCCCTGTGCCCGCGCCCGTCTCTTCCTAAGGAGGTTGCTTTGCACTCTCTGGATATGGTTAGGGCTCTGGGGTTGTATCTGGCAGCCACGGCCCCCTTTCGGAGGTTGGATGCACTCTTTGTCGCGGTGGATGGCCTGCGCAAGGGGCTGGCGGCCTCGTCGGCCATCATTTTCCGTTGGATAAGACAGACGGTGACCCGTGCGTATGCTGTTTGGGGCCAGGAGCCCCCCTTACGGTCACGGCCCACTCTTCCAGAGCGATTAGTACTTCCTGGGCTTTCCAACATCAGGTGTCGGTTTCTCAAGTGTGTAAGGCGGCCACCTGGACCCCAGTGCAAACATTTTCTAAGTTTTACAAGGTTGATGTTTCCGCATCCTCGGATGTTGCTTTTGGCCGCAAGGTTTTGCAGGCGGCGGTGTGAGGTGCGTCTGGCTCCTCACGGAGGGCTCTTCAGTTGGGTACAGTTGTTGTTGCGTTGCCCACCCCTCGTTTTGACACTGCTTTGGGACATCCCGAAACGTCAAGAATAGAGGCTGTGTCCGTCAATGAAAGAAAGAGAAAATACGATTTTTTTGACTTACCGTAAAATCCTTTTCTCTGAGTTCATTGACGGACGCAGTACCCACCCCTCTTTTATGAGTTTGTACTGCTTGTTACGAACTGGCTGTGCTGAGCAGGATGGAGGGGTTATACCAGGAGGGGACTGCCCGCTGGGAGGGGCTGTGTCTGCTGGGAGTTGAACTTTGTTCTGCCTAGTCCACTCCTAGTGAAAGGTAGATAACCCCACACGTCAAGAATAGAGGCTGCGTCCATCAATGAACTCAGAGAAAAGGATTTTACGGTAAGTCAAAAAAATCCTGTTTTTCCAGTGGAAAGATAATTTTGCAAGATCATCAACCCCAATTCTTTATTGCCAAAAGCCACAAATAATTTCTATGATGCTGATGTAGTAATTGAATATCACAGATTGCTAGATGCAGGCAGACTTTCAATAAGTTTGGCTAACATCCCCTCACACTAATTACATGTGATTCAAAACATATGAATACACATTTTCAGAGATCCCTGAGGAGAATACCTTGTCCTCAGTCCTGGTCAAAAGATACAGACTTTCTAAACTTAAGCAGAAGCTGCTTACCTCTGGCAGTGTGTTGCATGACTGTACTGCAGTGCAGAAAAATCAGTTCTAGGTCCTGAACGTGAAGACATCCAAGTTGATTTAGACCCCTGTCACATTGGGGCCGCAGCCACGTTAGCGGTAAAGCCCCACTCGTTTTAGGGCGCTTTACCGCTGTTTAAGCAGCGCTTTTTGGCCACTAGTGGAGTTCTTTTAACCCCCAAGAAGGCATTAAAAGTGCCCGTGTTGTGGCGCTTCCGAAGTTCTTTTCAAGTGCTTTGGAAGCGCTGCCCATTCATTCCAATGGGCAAAGGCGGATTGGGAGCAGTGTATACACCGCTCCCAAACCACTACAAAGATTCTGCTTGCAGGACTTTTTCTAACGTCCTGCAAGCACACCGCCCCAGTGTGAAATCCAGGTGGCATGGGAGGCCATTTTCAGGTGCTATTTCTAGCACTAAAACGCCTGAAAACGGCCTCAGTGTAAAAGGGCTCTTACTAAAACATTAGAGGTGGTTTTACCTAATGCTAGTAAATAATTTCAACCTGTGTTCATGTTGAACATCACATTTATGTTGGAAAGAAACCAAACAGTATCTTGCACTTGATTGGGTATTTTAAAGTGAATACAGGTTATTAACATTGACTTTATAAAGTGAACATATGCTTTAGAAAGTGAGCCTTTGATTCACTTTTCTATGATCTGATCCTAAGTCTACAATGTTACTGCTGCAAAAAAAAAGATTGTAACACCAGTTCAGTCTACCTTTGATCAGCATGATGATACGTTTGCTTAATTTGCTCAAAATACTGTATAATATGTGCCAAAAATGTGCTCCAGTACTCAGTATTTGGGCACATTAACACACCCCACTGACCATAATCCAATATTCAATGCAATGCTGCCAAGATGTGCTAATTCTGAAATAAAAGGAGTTTGTAATGGCGAAAAACTACACAACAAACATCCTACCATATAAGATACAAAAAGAAGTTAGCCAATTATTTTTATGTTTTATATTATAGTTTTATACTTAAAAACAGCCAGCCTATTATTGTTGAGGCTTTTTTCTGGCATGGTATATTAACTACCAAAAAGTCTAAATCATAACTAGCAAAACTATGCTGGTTAGGGAATAGGAGAAATCTAGAGATGTAAAAATTGATACATGTAAAGAATAATATCAGTAAAGTTTAATATTAAGAATCAAAGGATAGCTTTAGGAGCACTGCACCTTGTGCCTAGAACAATCAACATTAAAACTGAAAATTCTATACTTGCCTTTCCATAACCTTCCTTTCCTGTCGCATCTCAATGTCAACATACATATGGGTTGTGACTCCACCCCTTCAACATGATAGGACTAAATATCTATAAGTTTAAAGTGCAGGCCCAAAGCAGTATTCTTCTGTATTTATCACCTCCAACAAAAAAAAAAAAAAGGAGGATGGGTAGTACCTGTATGCTACCATTGAGATGCAACAGGAAAGGAAAATTACGGAAAGGTAAATATAGAATTTTCCGATTTCCTGTCGCATCATGGCAGCATACATATGGGAACTAACTCGCCAACAGCGTGGGTGCCAGAAAGAAAAATGTAAGTTTATTTAGCAACAAATGTATTTGCTTGAATGAAAGCCCTCCCGAATTCCACTGTTGTCAACTGGACAGAGTCCACTTTGTAGTGCGTCATGAAGGTATTCTTTGACGATCATGTTGCAGCTTTGCATATCGTCTCAGGTGGAACTCGGCAGTATGCCGCCCAAGATGCTGCCACTGCCCTGTGGAATGCGCTTTTAAGCCCTCAGGTATTTGGACTTGCTGAAGAGTGTAGGCTTTCTTGATGAGCTTGACCAACCATGAGGCAATGGTTCGTGGAGATGCCGTCTGGCCCTTCTTGGGGCCGTGGGGAATGACCAAGAGGTTGTCTGTCCTCCTGAATGAGCTAGTTGCTGATAGATAGGCCAAGATAATACTCTTGACTTCCAGGGGGTGTGGGTCACCCTGGTCTGTGCTACACTTATTTCTTGATTGAAGTGAAAAGAGGATGCAACCTTAGGGATAAACCAGTCCGATGGTCTCAGGACTACTCTATCTAGATAGAATATTAAGTAGGGTTCCTTAATCAACAGTGCTTGGATTTCGGGCACCCTCCTTGCTGAGGTTATGGTGATAAGGAAGGTGGTTTTAAGCGTTAAGTCCCACAGGGAAATTGATTCGGTGGGGACAAAGGGGTTCCAGGATAGTGCTTCCAATACCACTGACAGGTCCCATGCTGGAAAGATAGGTCTTCTAGGAGGTCTTCGCTTCAGGCAAGCTCTATAGAATTGAATTATTAAGGGATTCTGTGCCCATTTGATACCTGTTATGGTCGAAAATATTGACACTTGAACTTTAAGGGTGCTGGAACTGAGCCTCTTCTCTAGGTCAGACTGAAGAAATTCAAGGATTTCCACCACTCTGATGTTGTTGATGTGTGCCACGACTGTTGTTGAGCGAAGGAGGTAAAACTTTTCAAGATCCTGCTATAAGTACTGTTAGTAGTGGACTTCCTGACTTGAAGGAGTATCTGCACTACCTTCTGAGAGCACCCCTGATCTAGTAACCTAGATCTCTCAATCTCCATGCAGTTAGATAAGGTCTTTCAGGTGAGGGGTGTAGAAACTGTCCTTGAGAGAGCAAGTCGGGGGTTAACGGGAGAGGTAATGGTTCTGACGTATTCAGTTGGAACAGTGTTGTAAACCATGGCCTCCTTGGCCAGAAGGGGATCACTGCTATTACTGTGGCTGTCGACCTCCTAAGCTTGAACAGGAATCTCGCAATAAGTGGAGTTGGAGGGTAGATGTATCTGAGGCGAAAGTTCCATGGGTGCTGGAGACAGTCTACTCTCTCTGCTCCTGGTTGGACTGTTTTCGAGAGGAATCGCTGACATTTCATGTTTGTTGGAGATCCTGCCAGATCTATTTCTGGGATACACCAAGTCCTGGTTATGAGGGAGAAGGCTTGCTGGCTCAGAGACCACTCGTTGTTGGATATCTGATTCCTGCTTAGGCCGTCCACTAATTGATTCTGAGCTCTTGGCACGTCCACTGCACTTAGGTCTACTAAATTTGCTTGTGCTCACTCCATTACGGGGTGAACCTCCCTCATAAGGGAATGCCTTTGGTACCCCCTTGTCTGTTTATGTATGCTACTGCTACCTTGTTGTCCATGTGTAGGAGACTATGTTTGCCTGTCAGAGAGGGGCTGAAGGCTAACAGAGCTTGGAAGGCGGCTCTCTCTTCCAGGACATTCAAAACCATGTCCCAAGTCTGGAATGGCCAGAGGCCCTGGGCTGCTTGGGATTGGTAGTGGCCTCCCCAGGCTCATATGCTGGCATATGTCATGATCACTACTTGCAGGGGAGGCACTATACGTTTGAACCTGAGATTGCGTACATGGGTCCACCACCAGATGGCCTGCTTCACTTTCTTGGAGATAGAAATTGGTTGCAGCATTGATACTCCATCCCACTGCCTGAGAAATTAGTTCTGAAGTGTTCCTGTGTGCCATTGTGTCCACTGCACCACCGGTATGCTTGCTGACATTGATCCTAAAATACTGATGCCAGCCCTGGCCAGTAAGGAAACTGCTTTCAGTACCTTCTTAATTTTTTGAATTAATGGAGATAACTTCTCTTGTCGGAGCCCTATCCTGTTCTGACGACTGTCCAGATGTGCTCCCAGGAAGGTAAACTTTTGTGTGGGCTGGAAGCTGCTCCTCTTCCAGTTTATCAGCCAACCTAGTTCCTGCAGAGTGGAGACCAGAACGCCTCGTTGGTGCGTACAAATTTCTGGACTGTTGGCTAAGAGGAGGATGTCGTCCAGGTAGTGATGTATCATTAGACCTCAGGAGAGCAATGACTGGTAGCAGGACTTTCGTGAAAGTTCTTGGGGCTGTAGAGATGCCAAAGGGAAGACTTCTGAATTGAAAGTGGTGATGGCCTATTGAAAACCGGAGGAATCTTTGGTAAGGTAGGCTTATGGGAACATGAAAATGTGCGTCGGATAAAACTATAGATAGCATCCAGTAGCTTAGATTTATCGCTGGTAACACTGACTGAAGGGTCTCCATTTTGAAGGATTCCACTAATATCTCCTTGTTGAGCCTTTTCAAATCCAATACAGGGCGTGGACCCCCTCTCTTCTTTCTTAGTAGAAAGAGTGATGAGTAAAATCCATGTTTTCTTTGGTGTTGAGGCACTTCTGTGATTGCTTGTTTCTGTAACAAGTCTTGCACATACTCTACTAGTAGTAACCTTTTTTCCCCGTGAAGCTGGTAGCCTGGGTGGTCGGATATGATCCCCCTGGGATTTGACCCCTGAAGTTCCACCTGTGACCCGACTGTATCGCGTTCAATGTCCACGGGTATTCTCCGCCAAAACCTGCGCAAATCTCCCGAGTCTTGCTCCCACTACCGCAGGTTGGGTGGGCACACCTTCAAAAGGACTTCTGTGCGCCCCCTGTGGTGGAAGCCTTGGGCTTTTGGAATTTAAGGAAGGAGGCCTGGGAATTCCTCCAGCTTCCCCTATATTCCCTTCCCCGTCTGTAGGACTTGGTCTCTCGGTATCTCTGTTAGATTACACCTAAACGACTGGGCTTTCTGCTGCTTCGTCTTCCTGTCTGACGGAATCAGCCCTGATTTCCCGCCAGTTACCTTGGATATGGCTGAGTCCAGTTTTGTCCCAAACAGGTTTTTGCCGTCATACGGGATCTTGCACCAATTTGTTTTTGATGCGGCATCTGCTGTCCAAGGCTTAAGCCACAGCGCTCGTCTGGCGATCACCGATGCTAACAAGGCTCTTGCGGAGGCCCTAATAGTGTCCACCGATGCCTCTGCTACGAAGTCTCCTGCGAGACTAAGTTCCTGGAGTGCTGTCGTAATTTTCTGAGGCTCAGCCTCGTCCTGCACCAGCTTTTCGATATTGGCTGTCCAGCTGGAGATGGCCTTACCTACAGCCACTAGGGCAATGGCTGGTCTACAGGCCCCGCCTGCCACCAAGTAGGCTCTTTTAAGGTCGAGATCTATCTTCCGATCTAGGACATCTCTAAATGTGACGGCATCCTTGATAGGAAGCTTCACGTGCCTGGTCAATCACATAAGCGATGCATCCACCACTGGAGCTGATACTAGTGGGTTCGCGTTAGGCTCTTTCAGTGGATAAAATTTCGACAGTCTGTTGCTAAGATTGTTTTTTTTTCTCTGGCCTCTGCCACTCCTCTTTGATTAGGTCTTCCAACTCCTCAATGAATTGGAACAATTCTGGGTCCTTCTTTGGATTCGGAAAATACTTTATTTTCTGTGGCTCTTCTTTCAGTTCTTCCCACACAATTGCCTCTTTGACAGACCTCACAAATGGGTTAATGAGGGGGAAATCAAAACTTGTTGATATCTCCTGCTGTTCGTTGACAGACCAATCATGCGATTCCTGTGATGTTTTGGGTACTGGTGCCGCAGTACTTTGCGCAGGCCTGTCTGATTCTGGTGCTGTCTGCAGGATTGACTCTCTAACGGACTCTCTAATGAGGTCGTCACTTCTCTGGCGTCAGCCTCCTTTTCTCTAGAGGCTTCTTCAAAGCATCTGCGACAGGCCAACTTATCTGGGAGAACCAAGTCGCCACAGATCCAGCAGGCATTTGCGGAAGGCCTGGGGCAATGGGTCAGTGGTGGGAGTGACCCCGTCTGGAGTGGGATCCATAGTGGCTCCTGTGATTTGACCAGCTTCTGTAGCCTGACTGACTTCTCTTGTGGCTTCAGCGGCCACTTCTGTGGCCTGAGTGGCTCCTCCTGTGGCCCGAGTGGCTCCTTCTGCAGCCTAAGTGGCTTCTCCTGTGTCCTGAGTGGCTCCTTCTGTGGTCTGCGTGGCTTTGCCTTGAGCAACTCCTTGCGTGGGTAGAATGCCTTGATATCAACGATCTTGCTGACCTGATGGGGCTGTCCAAAAAGACAGCGTTAGTGGCATGCTCTCTTTTTTAAATCTTCACTACTTACCAGATTCGCCCCCTTACCTATTGCACTGAGGATAGTCTGCTTGGGCAGCGACCTCCTTGATAGAGATAGAGGTGCCCCTGCAATAAAAGTAAAAAAAGTGAGAAGGATTCTATCCCATAGCACAAGAGGTGCTGGGAGAAGAGCACATTGTATGCGTACTTTCAGGTCCCTAGGAGAATGCAGCCAGGGGAAGACACCAGGCGACTTGCAGTGAGAGAGAATGGCTTATTTCCAAAAACGCCCAGGGATCTGTAAAACCCAGCATCCCCAGGCTTTAACGTTCTGAGTCCGCTTTTAAATTAGCCGCCACGGTCACGGATGCTCGGGGGCCATCTTGGAAATGGCTGGGCGGCGAGTGGGACTACAGGCTCCAGCGATCCCACCGCTTGGCCGAACATTACCATAGACACAAAAAAATAAATGTAAATAATTGCAAATAATTGTAAAACGCAGACAAGGACCGCAGAAAAAAGATATGGAGACCACTGCAAGTTCTGTTCCATTTCCTGTTTAAGGCTTGTATACTTCCAGACAACTAACCCCTGAGACCACCAGAGTGGGGTTCCTTCCACCTAGCACATTTAGAGGCTGTACAGGTAAGGACTTCCACCCAGGAGAGGCTGAACCTGGCTGGGGTAAATCGGTAAGGGGGTGCTCATCCAAACATCCGTCCGTCCGCATCAGGTGAGGGAAAAAAAGAAGAATACGGCAGCGGGCCTGCTCTTTAACCACTTCCCGCCCGGCCTATAGACAAATGACGCCCGGGCGGTGGCATTGTTATCCTGACTGGGCATCTATTGATGTCCTCAGAATAACCTGGGGGCGTGCTTCGCAGCAATCGGTGGGTCAGTCTGACCCACTGCATTACCGATCTCAGTGAATGGCTTCCATCAAATTGGTGATTAGTCATGGCTGATCATGATGTAAACAGGAAGAGCTGTTTATTGGCTTTTGCTCTATTTGCGTCTGCAGATGCGCGTAGTAGATAACCGATTGGCTGCTCTCCTGACGGGGGGGGGGTCTGTGCTGAGTGTTTATCAGCGCAGCCCCCCTTGGATCGCCACCCTAGACCACCAGGGAGAGCCCACCCACGGACCACCAGGGAGCCGACCCTAGACCACCAGGGAGATGATCACGGAGCCCACATTAGACCACCAGGTAAGGGGCATAATGTCCAACATGGCTGGCACTTACAGATGTCACCCTAGACCACCAGGGAATGGACACCTTACAGTGCCCTCTTTCAGTGCTGCCTATCAGTGCCACCCATCAGTGCTGCATATCAGTGCCTGTCAGTGCTGCCTATCAGTGCCCATCAGTGCTGCATATAAGTGTCTCATCATCAGTGCCAATCAATAATGCCTCATCAGTGCCCGTCAGTGTAGCCTATCAGTGCCCATCAGTAATGGAGAAAATGTACTTGTTTACAAAGTTTTGTGACAAAGAGAAAAACTTTTTTTTTTTCAAAATTTTCGGTCTTTTTTTATTTGTAGCGCAAAAAATAAAAACCGCAGAGGTAATCAAATACCACCAAAAGAAAGCTCTATTTGTGGAAACAAAAGGATAAAAATTTTGTTTGGGTACAGCGTCGCATGACCGCGCAATTGTCATTCAAAATGCGACAGCGCTGAAAGCTGGTCTGTGCAGGAAGTGTTCTAAGTGCCTGGTATTGAAGTGGTTAAACTTATAGATATTTAGTCCTATCAGGTTGTGGGGTGGAGTCACAACCCATATGTATGTTGCCATGATGTGACAGGAAAAAAAACTTTTGAGCAGCAAACTTCCCTACCTTCCCATTTTGTCCAGAAGATAACCATAGTCCAGACATTATGGTTTACTCACATCCTTTTGTTTGCCAATGTTCTGCACAGAACTTTGTATATGCAGTTTTTTCCTGAATGTAATAGAGAGCCTGCCTGTTTTCAGGCTTCAAAGGAGAGCGATTTTAGGTCTGTGATGGGGAGGGCTGTTGAGAACAGGTCTGCTAAAATTATAGCAATCCTTTAACCACTTCAATACCATGCACTTAGAACACTTCCCGCCCAGACCAATTTTCAGCTTTCAGTGCTGTTGCGATTCGAATGAGAATTGCGCGGTCGTGCGACGTTGTACCCAAACAAAATTTTTATCATTTTGTTCCCACAAATAGAGCTTTCTTTTGGTGGTATTTGATCGCCTCTGCGTCATTTCTGATCGCCGCTATAAACAAAAAAAGACTGAAAACTTTGAAAAAAAAAAATTTTTCTTTGTTTCTGTCACAAAAATTTGTATAAAGTACATTTTCTCCTTCACTGACGGGCACTGATGTGACTACACTGATGGGCACTGATGAGGCTACACTGACGGGCACTGATGAGGCAGTACAGATTGGCACTGATGAGGTGGCACTGATAAGGTTGCACTGATGATGGGGCACATATACAGCACTGATGGGCGGCACTGACAAGCAACACTGACGGGCACTGATATGCGGCACTGATGGACACTCATAGGCGGCACTGATAAGTGGCACTGGGTACTGATGGGCACTGACAGGTGGCACTTTTAGGTGGCACAGGTGGGCACTTTTAGGTGGCACAGGTGGGCACTTATAGGTGGCAGTGGTGGGCACAGATGCAACAAGCACTGTTAGGGATGGCACTGGCAGGCATCATACATGGGCACAGTGCCATCCCTACAGTGCACAAAAATGCCCTTACCTGGTGGTCTAGTGGGGGCTCCCTGGTGGTCCTGGGCGGCCTCTGTGGTCCTTGCCTGGTGGTCCTGGGCGGCCTCTGCATGATGTCCGGTGGGGGAGGGCTCCCTGGGGGTCTTGATCCGGCTCCCTGGTGGTCCAGTGGGGTGATCCTGAGGGTGGCTGTGCTGATAAACATTCAGCGCAGCCCCCCCCCTGTCAGGAGAGCAGCCGATCGGCTCTCCGCTGCTCAGGTCTGCAGACCTGAGCAGAGGAAAAGCCGATCAACGGCTCTTCCTATTTACACTGTGATCAGCCGTGATTGGTCACGGCTGATCACATGGTAAAAGGCTTCGGATCGAAGCCTTTTACCTCAGTCGGTAATGCGGTGGGTCAGACTGACCCACGGCACCACCGATCGCCACGATGCGCGCCCCCGGGGGCGCGCGATCGCGCATTATCCTGAGGACGTCAATAGACGTCCAGTCAGGATAATGAACCCCCCGCCCGGACGTCATTTGTCAATGCGCCGGGCGGGAAGTGGTTAAAGTAGTTGTAAAACTTGCTAACAACATCATCTTAGAGGAGATTTACTAAAACAGGAGAGCGCAAAATCAGGTGCAGCTCTGCACAGAAACCAATCAGCTTCCAGGTTTTATTGTCAAACCTTAAGTCTAGGTTCACACCCATGCAGCTGCGCTTTTTACCATTTTAAGCACAATTTGCGTTTTTTGTTTTTTTTTGGGGGGGGGGGGGGGTTTGTTGCTAGGCAGATCTAAAAATGCAAATCGCAGTAAAAACGCATCACAAAAACAACACTTGCATTTCTGGTGCAGCTCCATTGAAGTCTATTGCATGCAAAACGCAAACTGCAGTGAGAAAAAAAGTCCATGACCCTTTCCAAAAAACACAATGCCACAAAACGCACAGATGTAAACTACATCCATAGAAAACCATGTTAAATTGACTGTAGTGAGTTTCTGCAAACTGCAAAACATGGTAAAAAATGCATGGGTGTGAACCTAGGGTTATTGAACAAGCTGAAGTTAGAAGTTGATTGGCTACCATACACAGCTGCACCAGATTCTGTGTGCTCCAGCTTTAGTAAACTTCCTCCACGTGTGCCAACAGATAAAATCAAGCTTAAATGGACTGTGGGCTTTGTTTAAAAAAAAACCAAAAAAAAAAAAAACTTGCCTTTACAGTACTGTCCAGCTTCAGAACTGCAGGTCACGTGATCGATCTCGGTTCCACAGGGATGCACAGACCTCGCGGTGGGTGTGTCCAATGTCAAGGCATTTACATTACAACAGGAAATAATGCTGCAGCCAAGGATCTGCGTTTCCATGTCAATGAAGCGCAATCAGACCCAGCAGCAAAGTCACTTCCTCATCTGAGAACAAGGATTGGTGGGTGCGGCTTTGCACTGACTATGGAAGATACAGCACACCTGTATCTTTAGCAGGATCACGCAAGACGTAAAAAGACCATGGTAGCAGGGATCAGCTGCCATGCTACCATGGTCAGTTTACTTGTAGGATGAGTTGCACATGCAGGATTAACCATTAAATTATTTTGAGGAGACAGCAAATTTACACTGTTATACAAGCTGTACACTCACTACTTTACATTGTAGCAAAGTGTCATTTCTTCAGTGTTGTCACATGAAAAGATAGAATAAAATATTTGCAAAAATGTGAGGGGTGTACTCACTTTTGTGAGATACTGTAAGTGTAGGTCAAGGCAAAAAAATAAGTTAGCCCTGCCCAGTTATCTTTTGGTAAACTACCAAACCCCTCCCTTTCCACAACATAGAGAATAATTGTTCAGTAGTTCAAGATAAGTGGGAAGGCTGACTGTGTTTTTTTTGTAATCGCACAGGAAGTGGACAAAGATCAACTGGAATTAAAAGTGGTTGCTAAGCCACTATGTCATCTTTATATCATCCCCTCTGTCACATAAAAAGCTGCATTCTAGTGCCTGTGCTTCATATATTAAAAAAAAGCCGATTTCTACCTGCTTTTAACAGCGTCTTTCAGCGATCACATGACTCCTAGCTCTGTTCTCCACGTCTGATATCTCCAGTGTGCGGGGCTGAGATTCCCCTGCTGACATCAGCCAGGGAGGTGGGGAGGAGGGGAGCAGAGAGCCTGGAGTCATGTGATCGCTGGAAGACACTGTTAAAACAGGTAGAAATTGTTTTTTTTTTTTTTTTTTTTTTTTTTTTA
>BLSH010253912.1:532553-547971 GCA_018402905.1 Glandirana rugosa | reverse complement strand
AGACATGTGATATCACCATACTCAGGAGGAGCAGAAGAATTTGTTTTGGGGTGTAATTTGGGGTATGCATATGCTGTGTGTGAGAAATAACCTGTTACAATGACCATTTTGTGAAAAAAAAAAAAGAAAAAAAAATCTTAATTTTGCAAAGAATTGTGGGAAAAAATTACAGCTTCAAAAAATTCACCATGCCTCTTACTAAATACCTTGGAATGTCTACTTTCCAAAAAGGGGTCATTTGGGGGGTATTTTACTTTCCTGGCTTGGTAGGGTCTCAAGAAATGAGATAGGCTGTCAGTATATCAGGTGTGATCAGATGTGATCAATTTTCAATGATTGGCACCATAGCTTGTAGACTCTAACTTTCACAAGGACCAAATAATATACACTTATTTGGGTTATTTTTACCAAAGATAGGTAGCAGTATAAATTTTGGCCAAAATTTACAAAGAAAAATTACTAATTTGCAGAATTTTATGACCGAAACAAAGAAAAAGGCATTTTTTCAAAAAAATTTCAATCTTTTTTTATTTATAGCACAAAAAATAAACCCCCTCCTAGTGATTAAATACCACCAAAAGAAAGCTCTATTTGTGTGAAAAAAAGGACGCAAATTTCATATGGGTACCGTGTTGCATGACTGAGTAATTGTCATTCAAAATGTGATAGCGCTGAAAGCTGAAAAATGGCCTGGACAGGAAGGGGGTTTTCGTGCCAGGTACTGTTGTGGTTAATCAAGGGCATTAATTGCAAGTATCTTTCTTCCTTAAATTCTACCTGATCTCTTGTTGCTGTATATTAAGTCTTTATCGCTTTGAAATACCTTTTTCTGTAAATATTTTATTTGCATCAATTTTGACCTTTTCATTATTAAAGCCTTATTTTGAAACGTGTTAATCTTGTCCCTAACGCTCTTAATGCAAACTATCAACGGACCTAGCTCTTGAAGAGGTGCTACTGTTTAGGATAAATCATCTGAATATTCCTGTCTAAGGTGACAGTGTGCGTTACAGGTGATTATTCTAAAAATAAATAAGGGTTAATTGCTTAAATTGGCCCGGTGACAATCGCTCTCAGGTTGCTGGCACTTAGATTGTGGTCCCGCAAGCTGGAAAATCCTTGTGCTGGAGGCAGTTGAGAGTGGCATTGTTACGTTAGGGATCTGATACCCGCGTTTGTCACACCCCCTACAGCTGACAGCAAAGGAGTAGGGAATTTTGGCAGTGGTTAGGTTGGGCAAGAGTCTTCATATCAACCAAGAAAACCTTAAGATTAGAAGGTGGAAGCCAACTCATCTTTTACCAATAAGGAGGTTGCTACAAGCACTATCCCACCCACTCAACACAGCTATGTGACCTCCCGCCACAAAGTTGTCTTATAGTGCAGACAGTGCACGCACCCAGACACTCGGACTGGGAACCTGTCCTGGTTTCTATCAGGTGGGTGTGCCACATCCAGAAATGGCCTTCACCAGGCACAGAAGGAGAAAGGGAACCAAGCCACCTCCTTCTCGTACTGAGAAGGGGTACTGGAGGGCAATCTAGCAGAGAACCTTACCCGATGCTCCCAGGGAAGCCTGGTAGGATAAGGGATGGGTGGAAGAAAAGGAAATCCAGAGAAACAGAAGCCTCCCTCACCCAAGTTCTAGGCGATGCATTTCCTCTGGGCAGAGGAAAAACAAAAACTGAGACAGAAGGACTGCCTTTTAAAGTCTGTTTGGTGATGCATTTTCTGTTGGAGGAGGTGCCTATATGTCATATGCTGTCCTGGAGGACATATTCTGTCTTTGGCAACAGTATTAGAGCTCTTGTTGAAAATCAATGCTTTGTAAACTAGAATATTCCAAAGAGAAATAATTACCAACCAGAGGTATTTTTGCTGGCCAAAACGTCTTGCCTGCTGTATGATTAAAGTGACTAGCTACTAGAGCAGGGGTAGGGAACCTGTGGCTCTCCAGCTGTTGTAGAACTACATTTCCCATTATGCTTCTGGGAGTAATTGTATCCATCAGCCTTGCAATGCCTCATGGGAAATGTAGTTCTACAACAGCTGGAGAGCCACAGGTTCCCTACCCCTGTACTAGAGGGTATATGAGCGCATGCATAGCGGTGTCGGAAGGTGAGAGTAGGCAAACTCTTCCAATATCAGAAAGTTCCAGATGTCTAATCAGAACAGTCCAGTGTTCAGACAGAGCAGACAAAGAAATCTGAAGCAGGTGTAGGCAGGAACCTCAAGTTCCACGTGTTTTATACATGCTAGCTGCTTTCTTTCTTTTTTATTTTTTTAAACTGACAGTGTAATTTTCAATGAACTGTACTTGAAAGGCAAATAAAGGGAAAGTATAGCTCTTTTTCTTGGTTAGGTTGATTTAATTAAACTCAGGTGTATGTATTAATTTAAAAAATATAGTTCCTATATACAGTATCTCACAGAGGTGAGTACACTCCACCCATTTTTGTAAATATTTCATTATATCTTTTCATGTGACAACACTGAAGAAATGACACTTTGCTACAATGTAAAGTTGTGAGTGTACAGATTGTATAACAGTGTAAATTTGCTGTCCCCTCAAAATAACTGAACACACAGCCATTAATGATTAATGTCTAAACTGTTGGCAACAAAAGTGAGTACACCCCCTAAGTGAAAATTTCTAAACTGGGCCCAATTAGCCATTTTCCCTCCTCTGTGTCATGTGACTCAGTGTTGCAAGGTCTCAGGTGTGAATGGGGAGCAGGTGTGTTAAATTTGGTGTTATCGCTCTCACTCTCTCATACTGGTCACTGGGAGTTCAACAGGGCACCTCATGACAAAACCCTGAGGATCTGAAAAAAACAATTGTTGCTCTACATAAAGATGGACTAGGCTATAAGAAGATTGCCAAGACCCTGAAACTGAGCTGCAGAATGGTGGTCAAGACCATACAGCAGGTTAACAGGACAGGTTCCACTCAGAACAGGCTTCACTGTGGTCTACCAAAGAAGTTGAGCGCACGTGCTAAGCGTCATATCCCGAGGTTGTCTTCGGGAAATAGACGTATGAGTGCTGCCAGCCTTGCTGCAGAGGTTGAAGGGGTGGGGGGTCAGCCTGTCAGTGCTCAGACCATACGCCGCACACTGCATCAAATTGGTCTGCATGGCTGTCATCCCAGAAAGAAGTCTCTTCTAAAGATGATGCACAAGAACGCCCGCAAATAGTTTGCCAAAGACAAACAGACTAAGGATATGGATTACTGGAACCATGTCCTGTGGTCTGACAAAACCAAGATAACCTTATTTGGTTCAGATGGTGTCAAGCGTGTGTGGCGGCAACCAGGTGAGGAATACAAAGACAAGTATTCCTACAGCTACAATCAAGCATAGTGGTGGGAGTGTCATGGTCTGTGGCTGCATGAGTGCTGCCGGCACTGGGGAGCTACAGTTCATTGAGGGAACCATGAATGCCAACATGCACTGTACTACGACATACTGAAGCAGAGCATGATCCCCCCCCCCCCTTCGGAGACTGGGTCGCAAGGCTGTATTCTAACATGATAAAGACCCAAAATACACCTCCAAGAGGACCCACTGCCTTGCTAAAGAAGCTGAGGGTAAAGGTGATGGACTGGCCAAGCAGGTCTCCAGACCTAAACCCTATTGAGCATCTGTAGGGCATCCTCAAACGGAAGGTGGAGGAGCGCAAGGTCTCTAACATCCACCAGCTCCGTGATGGCATCATGGAGGAGTGGAAGAGGACTCCGGTGGCAACCTGTAAAGCTTTGGTGAACTCCATGCCCAAGAGGATTAAGGCAGTGCTGGAAAATAATGGTGGCCACACCAAATATTGACACTTTGGGCCCAATTTGGACATTTTTACTTAGGGGTGTACTCACTTTTGTTGCCAGTGGTTTAGACGTTAATGACTGTGTGTTGAGTTATTTTGAGGGGACAGCAATTTTACACTGTTATACAAGCAGTACACTCACTACTTTACATTGTAGCAAAGTGTAATTTCTTCAGTGTTGTCACATGAAAAGAAATATGAAATATTTTCAAAAATGTGAGTGGTGTACTCACTTTTGTGAGATACTGTATATATTGTAATATTCTGCTATGAAACAAAAGTCACAATGAAGCCATGAATGCTATGAAGCACGATTTAAAAATTTACTTCAGTGCTCTCATTATTTAAGTCTACGAGCGGTTAGACTTAAAGTGGATGTAAACCCGATTCATGAAATTTGAGCTGGGCAAGATCTGCAGTGTTGTGTTATCGCTCTCCGAAGCCTGTTGTCCCGATGTGGTCTCCTGCTACATTCTTCTGTAATCAGTCTGACAAGTATTCCGTCACATATGATAAAAGCAGCCTGAGTTTTGTGTTGGGGAGGTTGCTATAAATAGATTAGTACAACTCTGAACGATACAACGAACGGAGCTCTACCTAGGAGGAAAGGGGGTGTGTGCCCAGGCTTCAATGCAGTCTTATGCTGGCCATACACTATACCAAAAATCGTTCAAACCCATCTTCGAAAAACGAATATTCGGCCATGAGAGCAAACGATAGTGCCATCATGTAATGACCGATAAATTGTTAAATGGACATAACTGAATCATTTTTTTGTTTGTTTTTTTCACATATACCTAAAGCAAAGTTTGGATGGGAAACACATTAACCTTTCAATTTATCTTTCTTTCGGCAGAAAATTTCCAAACTTGTCCTTCGTTTATTTTGGCTCAAAAATGTCCCAACCGATTACTGATTTGTGCCCATTAACTGGCCAAAAAACAAACTGTCCAAATGACTGAATTTTTAGGCCGATTTTTCGTATAGTGTATGGCCACCATTAACCAGGAAGAGAAAATCTGCTAACACGAAGAGCACTTTCTAAACAGTATATACAGTTGAAGACAGCAGGTATACATGTCAAACTTATATAGGGAGATTTGTTTCATCCCTGTGTATCATCCGAGGCTGTTCACTTCACTGGGTATATGTGAGGGTTTACATTCACATTAAGTTATTGCACTGGCTGTTTTTCATTTCCTATATTTAAACAAAATAACAGAAAATATGGATTCCATATCTTGGAGTACAGTACAGGACAGGGGCAAGTATTCATAGATCCTGGATTATAGGGTCATTCCTTCAGGAGACTGGACATAAAGCATTCAAGAACATGACACTCTGGATACTTCCCTCATAACCCTACCCCACTCGGTGAGTTCTCCATTTTGTAGTAATCAATGCAGAGTAACCAAGGAATGGAAGGGCGGGTGGCCCGTGTCCTGTACTCTGAGATATGGCATTTAAAGGCAAATCAAAATTCCTTTGATCTTAACAATACAGTACAGGACAAAGGTAAAGTTATTCACAGACCCTAGGGTGTCCCCAAGCATTGAATGAGAAGAGTGGACAACAACTAGGCAAACAGAACTGTGCCAACGGGCCCAACAACAAGGTTCAGAAGGAGGCAAATTCAAAGTGCCGCTGTAAGAACCTTGTCACCCAAAGCTGCATCCGCAGAAGATTGGACATGCAGCTGGTAGAAATTTAAAAAGGTATGAAGAAAACCCCAGGTGGTGACCTTACACAGCTGGGCTACTGAGGCCTAGTGCTGAAATCCCTAGGATTCTCCAACTCATCTGGTGGAATAGGTGTGTAAAAGCAAAGGAGGAGACATGCCCTTGAGATTGTAAGCTCTAGTGGTCAGATTTCAAATGGCTCTATGCCTTGGAAATGAAGAGAGATTTCCTAAGTATGCTTTGGTGCAGGGCATAAGGATGGTCCTCATTGAGGTGGAAGACTGATACCACCTTGGGAAGAAAGGATGAACTTGGGCGCAAGACAGCCTTGTCTGTGTGAGGTATAAGAAAGGGCTCTTCAAGGACTGAGTTCAATAGGGATGGATCTTGGCCCTAAATCCGTACAGCACCCTGCAGCTATACACGCATTGCACTAACTGCCAAAATGAGTATCCATGCAAGATCCAACACTCAAAGCAACATTCTAGGCCATCTTCACAGCGTGGGGCCTGGGTATAATTCCCAAGGTTTACAGAGGTAGCGCCAATCCTAAAGCACTGCCTCGATTTTTTGGCATTAGAAGGCATTGAGGAGTTGATTGAAGAACTCGAAGATAAAATAAAGAAAACATTTAAAAAATAGTTACGGGGGCGTGGCTTGGCGCATGGCGCTGGAGGACACGTGACTCGATCGCTCCCGGTCCTAGCGGTGTCCACGGGACTATACATCCTCCACCTCACACTCAAACAGCCCCAAACTACTCCAATGGGTAAGGGGAAGCCCAAGAAACAAAACAAGCCCGGCGGTGGCAGAACGAACGGCGACCTAGGCCGCTTCTTCACCCGGTCCTCAGTGGCCTCTCAGCACCAGCCGCATTCAAAGATGGCACCAGCGCCTTCCACTCCTACACACTCGGAGCCAGCGGACACTATACAGGTGACACCCAGAGGTCGCTCTGCCTCCCTCACAGACTTTGATGTCCCCATACACCGCTCCCAAAGTCCCTCACTACACTCCCAGTGTTCTGGGGATGGCTGGGACTTGGAATCCCAAATGCGTACCCTTCATGGCTACATACGCTCCTTGCCTACCAAATCTGACTTTGAACATTATGTAAAACGTATAGAGAAAACATACAGGCAAGAGATCAAAGAGCTCAAGAAGGACATAGGGGTTCGTATGGAGGACCTTGAGAACACCACAGAGGGGATCTGCACTGCACTACAATCGCACAAAGAAACATTGAATACCCACACTGTAATGCTTCAGCAGCTCATGTACCAGCAAGATGATGCTGAAAATAGGAGCAGAAGGAATATAAGGATCAGGGGCATCCCGGAGTCAGTGGAACATAAAGACCTCCCGGGTGCGGTAGCCGCCATTTTCAACCAAATACTGCAACTCCCAAAGGAATCTCTCATAGAGTTGGACAGGGTTCACAGGACCTCAGGGCCGCAGTCACCTGACTCTACTTTTGTGTGGGACACTCTATGCAGAATTCACTTTTATAAGATTAAAGAACAGATAATGAGAGCTGCCAGCATGCAGGAGGACTCTTTAATGACACTCCAATCATGCTCCTCCCTGATATATCTCGCCAAACACTCGCCATGAGACGTGCTCTGAAACTGCTGACGTCCCTGCTGCAGGAACGGCAGATCAAATATCAGTGGAGATTCCCGTTCCAACTACGTGTCCGCCATGAAGGTAGAACTGCGGTTTTCCGCACCATGGGAGATCTACCCAATTTCCTCAGCACTTTGGAGTTACCCCAGGTTACCTTACCCGACTGGCCCTTCCAACCTGCAACCCCTGGACTTCCATACCTCCCACAATGGCAAAAACAAGGCAGAAAGCAGAATTCCAGGACCTCTCTGCGAATACCCCCAGATGACTGAGAGCCCCGCTCTACCAGTGACTCTCTGCTCATTACCCTGAAGAGCCTGGGTCGCTCTGTCGATGTATTAGGGGACGTGTCCCTCAACCCTGGATTTTTGGGAGTTATACTCGCTTGTTGTTGGTTGTTATGACTTATCACCCGTCATTATCCGGGGAGAGGGTGAGCCCTACTGGCCTGCAATCCCCCTGCTTGCTACCCCTCCTTTCGGCCTCCATGGGTTCCCCTTGACCCTGTGATAATCAAAAGTGGAGGACGCTAACTCATTCTACTGTTTCCCATGTGTTCAACTCTCCCCCCTTGTTCGTTCTTGTTTTTTTTCTTACTTTTTGTTTGGACTGTGACTGCCTGAACGAAGAGCAGAAGATCCACCCCTCATATTCACATGGACACAGACTCCTTTCCCTACTTTCCCGTGGGCCCCCGGGACCGGGAGTTGCCCCGTGCGTCTCGCACAGTTACCTCCCCGTAGGTCGCGCAGTGTATGACCATACACAGCGCAATGCGCACACAAAGTTCTATTTCTTTGTTTTTTTTTATTACTTTACATGTTATTGTTTGGCTCCAAGCTCAGTTGCTGCCACTTAGTGGCCTGTTTTAATAACGCTTTAAAGTGGTCTCCCTTTTCTATGACCCATATACCCTCCTCTGCTACACTTGGACGACGGGGGCCACTCCACTCATCTGCTCGCTACTCTATCTTCTTCCTACATATCTTTCCTCCTACCACTTTTTTCCTTTCCTATCTCTTTCTTCTGAGCATGCCTGCCAGTGACAGTGTTGTCCTAGATCTCACTTCCCATCAGGGTTTAACTATATGCTTTTTGTTTTTTAGCCATGCAGCCACATAAGAACATTACCCTATCCTCCTACAATTGTAGGGGCCTCAATACTCCGGAGAAGAGAAGTCAGGTACTGTATCATTTCCATAAGGCCAGAACTAAAATTCTATTCCTCCAGGAGACACATTTTAGGGGCACTAACATCCCAATCAGCAGAAACCGCTACTATCCCACATGGTACCACAGCACGAACCCACAAAACTAAAGGTGTCTCCATAGCGTTCCACAATTCATTTCACCCAGAGATAATGGACTCCTTGGTTGACCCTCTTGGGTGATTCCTCCTCAAACTAAAATACCAAACCTCTATTTTCACAGTGGCAAATGTGTACGGACCTAACCAAGACCAAGGCTCCTTCCTATCAGCGGTTATGGATAAATTGAGAGTTTTCGGGGGTCCATGTTTCATTCTAGGAGGTGACTTCAATGTAGCCCTGTCACCATCGGTGGACACATCCTCTGGTAAGTCTTCTATACCCTTCTCCACATTATCGCAAATTAAATCCCTTCTACACTCCCTACAAGTGGTGGATGTTTGGCGCATCCAACATCCCTTTGAGAGGGATTACACCGTGTCCCACAATTTTTACAGCCGTATAGATTATTTTTTTATTTCGCAAATGATGCTAGATCTGCCCATTAAGACTTCTATAGGTAACAGTCTCTGGTCAGATCACAACCCCATTCACCTCCACCTAGATTACTTGTTTAGGAAGCCTGGGAGGACGTCCTGGCGCCTGAATGACAATCTATTATAGCCAACATCAAACAGGCGATACTGAATTTTTCCAAAGATCATGCCCATGACAATACCAGCCCCCTGGTTAAGTGGGAAACTTTAAAATGTATACTAAGAGGGATCTTCATACAACATGGCTCCCGTCTCAAAAAAGCTAGGACGGCCGACATCACTCGCCTATTAACTTCCATAGCCTCTCTAGAACACACACACACACACAAACTCAAGACTCTGAAACATATGTGGAACTGTCCAACACACGCCGTGAACTACTGCGGCTTTTAGACTCAAATACTCTAATTGCTAGAGATAAGGCACGCAATCACCATTACTCCCTAGCAAACAAGTGCGGACAACACCTGGCACAATTCTTGCACCCAAGACCCCCGCGACGCCCCATTCAATTTGTCCACAACTCGAACCAACACCCGATTCATAACCCCCAGGGTATCTCAAACACCTTTCGGCATTACTACTCGCAACTGTATAACCTCCCCATCCCAACCGTGCTCAACTCCCCTGGTACTTTGTCCTCACCACTAATTGACTACATTAAAGAGACAGCCCTACCTCGCATCGAGACTGAAGATGCTTCTGAGTTAGATAAGCCTCTCACGGAGGCCGAATTTCTAGGAGCAATCAAAGGTCTAAAACCAGGGAAATGCCCAGGGCCGGATGGGTTCTCCCCTAGATTCTATAAATCCTTTGCCCCCCTCCTTGTACCCCTCCTGTCCCTAGCTTTCAACTACATAGAGGACTCCCATACCCCATATACGTACCTCCTATCAGCCTCTATCTCTATCCTCCCCAAACCAGGCAAGGACCCCTCGCAATGTAGCAGTTACCGCCCAATATCCCTATTGAACATAGACATCAAGCTGTTCGCTAAGGTGCTGGCTAACCGCCTGTCCCCCCTTTTACCGGCTGTTATACACAAAGACCAAGTGGGTTTCGTACCTGGGCGGGAGGCACGTGATAATACTACTAAGACCATACATCTCATTTCATATGCCCAAAAACACAACCTTAAAACATGCCTTCTCTCCTTTGATGCTGAGAAGGCGTTTGATAGGGTGAGCTGGCAGTTCCTCAGGCTTTCCCTAGAGCAGGTGGGCCTGGGAGCTAATTTCGTGACTAAGGTCATGTCCCTATACGCTCGCCCCTCAGCATCAATTTTAGTTAATGGATCTACTTCACCCCCATTTGATATATCCAACGGTACTCGTCAGGGCTGCCCCCTCTCCCCTCTGCTCTTCGTGTTGGTGATGGAACATCTGGCTAACGCAATTAGACAAAATAACTCTATAATAGGTATCCAAACACCCACAACACAATACAAACTCTCATTATATGCCGACGACCTCCTGGTGTATATGCAGCAGCCACACACTTCCCTACCCTCATTACTGCAGGAATTTAAGCGGTTTGGAGAATTTAGTAATTTCAAACTAAATATGGCAAAAACCGAGGCACTCAATATCTCACTGCCAGCTGCTACTTTTACCCGGGTCCAGTCTAATTTTCCCTTCCAATGGGGCAATGGAAGCATCTCATACCTAGGGATAAAACTTCCCTCCAACTTAACACACCTATACGCACTGAATTATCTCCCACTATTGTCCCATATTAAGAAAGATCTGGAAGTCTGGAAAACCACCCTCATGCCCTTATTTGGCCGCATAAATACACTCAAAATGGATATTTTACCCAAATTACTTTACCTTTTCCAAACAGTCCCAATAACCATCCCCACACGTTTTTTCAATTCGCTATGCTCCAGTCACCCGTTTTATTTGGCATAATGCCCCGTATTCGACACACACTACTCACATACCCCAAGACACAGGGTGGAGTGGGTTTACCAGACTTCAACCTGTACCAGAAAGCGGCGATACTCGCTCGAATACTGGAATGGTTTCCACGTCCCTTCCCTAAAGCATCCACCATGATAGAACAAGAACACACGACAATTGACTTGCATGCTTCACTATGGGGATATGGAACAGAACTTCAGAGATTCTCTTCCTCATCTCCCCTCACTATTACAGCTTTGACCATGTGGTACAAGAGGAAACTTCTACCACTAATGTCTTCTGACCCCTCTCCTATTACTCCCCTATTTGATCACCTTTCCCTGCCCCAAGGGGTGGGGTCTTCTAGGCTGGGCCTCTTCACCCGTTCCAGCTGGCCGTTAGCAAATTCCTTCATGCATCCGGTCCCTGGTAAGCCGAATGTCCCGGATGAGCAAGCTAATTGGCTCACAACACTCCGGCTTTCCTCATTTTGTACTACCCTATTCTCCTCTGCTCAAACCCATAGACAGAGTTTGAGCGATTGTGCTCTCTCACTGAAACGCCCAGACACTTACTCTCATTACTATACAAACTACTGCAGACTCTAATTCATGATCAACTCCCACCATACACCAGAGGATGGTCCATGGATTTAGGTACAGAAATCAATATAGCAGACTGGCAAAAATCCTTCCATTTCACACATAAATCCTCCACATCTAGCTACGCTCAAGAGAAAAATTTTAAACTTCTCTCCAGAAGGACCCTCAGACTCTACATAAAATTTTCCCGGATGCTTCCTCCACCTGTTGGAGATGTGAAGCTGCGGAGGGATCCTACCTACATATTTGGTGGGATTGCCCTCTAATACAACCTCTATGGTCACAGGTTTTCTCTACACAATACAATCTACAGTGAATCTCTTAAACCCACGCCGGAAGTAGCGCTCTTATCCATATTGCCGGGCACTCTGGCCTCCCAAAAGAGGACACTCCTCCGTTTCTTTTTGACCGCAACGAGACAATTAATTCCCTTATTTTGGAAAACGACTACTACCCCCCCCCTCTCTCCCTATGGGTCTCCACTGTCGACAATATAATGCGCATGGAGGAGATGCTGTCATTAGATAACGATACTTTTAATAAATTTAAAGTATTATGGCTCACTTGGCAAGACTTCTCTTCTTCAGACACCCTAAAACAGATGCTGTCCCGGAATACATAGAGGACACTCGGACCAGGTACTGTCACTGACATGGCAACCTAATGTTCGCTCATTCTACTCTATGTCTATTATCTTCCCGCTCTTTTCTTTTCCTTTCCCTCTCTTTTCCCTTCCCTCTACCTTTTGCTTTCCTTTTCTTTCTTTTTAACCATACCTTACTTACCTCTTTATACCCCAGTCTTACGGCAAATTGTTACTTTTCTCTTCGCTCATATTATTTATGGAATTAGAAATTGACACACCGTTAAATGTTATGCAAATATTTGATGTCAATAACATATATAGATACCACTCAGATAATGAGGCTATTAATAATCTCTTTGCATTCTACTGTATCTATATTTCAACAGTCGGCCATAGGCCGCTTAGAGATGTATTTTGCACATTTTTCTGTTTATTCAATAAAATATATATTTAACCCTAAAAAATAGTTAAGAGCGATTTCTCTGTTAAGGGGAAGAGGTCCACCTCCAGACACTAGCAAAAAAAAAGAACTCACAAAGTGGTGTAGGGTTTATTGGGGGAGCTGCCCAGGAGCGTGTCCTTGGAAACTTTGCCAGAGTCTATAATCCCGAGTCTATGAATACTTTGCCTGTGTCCTGTGGTGCACTATTGAGATATACAATTATCATTAAGAGGAACTGCAGTCTGCTCACATAATTTGTAATAAAAAAAACATCTTTGCCATTCTGAAACTTGTCCCCAACCACTTGGCATATTATTTTATATATACTGTGATTCTGTACTTGCCAAATATGCTGCAGAAATCTCCCTCCACTGAGTCTGACTGCAGCCATTTTAACTGTGGGCAGCTAAAGCTACTGCCTGTTCATTTTCTAGATTTACAGACACACAGAGGCACACCTCCAGCCCTGCAGCTTTCATTGGCCCTCTTATGACTTATGCCCCCTCCCTTCCTGGCAAACTCTCACAAAAGTAAGAGATCTGTGCATCATGTCAAATGCCTAGGCTTTTTACCAGACAAGAAACAGGAAGTGGGCTGTATAAGGTATTTACTGGCATAAAAAAATGTTTTACTATCCAAAGTTAAAACAACAATGGCAGAAGATTTAATAGATGGAAAGATGAAAAAAATGACTGAAGTTCCGCTTTAAGTGAAGCACAGCAATACCACAAAATATGTGAAAGATGAAAACATAACAGCACTTAAGAAATAGACAGACAATGCACAAACGTACCTGTATCCGGTTTAATTCAACCACTGGACCATGCTGGCGGTCTCGTACCATTGTTGCCTGAACAACTTTACGGAATGCAGCTTCCTAGCAAATTAAGATTTCAAAGTCAAGCTAAATTCATAGAAGACTGACCCTTTATGTGCATTTCTCTTTTACTTTTTTTTTTACCATGCCAAGCATGTAGACTTATATCTATAACATTATGGTTCAATTTATTATCATTGACATACTTTATATTTTACACAGGTGTGAAACTATTAATTCTGTAAAATCTTTTATTCCCTTCTAGATTATAGTTCTTTGCTATATAACAGATGAGCTTTGTAAGTCTCTACTTTTTAAGTTTAGTAATTTAACTTTAAATGAGCTATGTTGCTTTTTAAATAAAAGGCAAGTGGGGGAAAAACTTAGTATGGGCAATTTATGATTTAAACTAAAACATGGTTTATGCAACATTGCTTTATAAGAGTTTACTTTTAATTATTGCAAGGGATTCCTCTGGCTGGAATATATTAAACGCTATTATGATTATCACTGATAATAGTAGTACCACATCAAAGAGTCTCTTTTACAGACTTATAATTTTACTTCAGTGGAAGATGTAGTTGAAGTCATAAATGCCACATTTTTATCTAAGCAAATTTAAAAGAAAAAGTGAAAAAAAAAAAAGCCAATTTTAAATGTACCGAAAATGTGTACCTGCCTGCAGAAAATATTAAGTAATTGGTTACTACAGTTAACCCCTACTTCCCTGCAGCAATGTTTCAATGTTGCAAAAAATGCCACTTGTGATTTCCTAAATGCTTAGGTCAGTTTGTGCCTTTCTTCATATTTCGACCTTCTCTCAATTTCAGAGTAATTGTCCTCAAATAGAACACCTTTTGCAAGACCTTATAGGTTCTACAGTTTCCTGATCTCCAAACAATTACTACAAGACACGCTACTAGGCAAGTTTGACATCTTCGCGCTAAAAAGTCTGCACTTGTTCCAAAAACTCACTGGCAAACATTAAATGGCTTTTTTTCCCTCTCATATTGAACTGGATGATGTGGTGTCTATTCAACCTTACCAACTATGCAACTTTATCCCCTAATGGATCCAGTTTGTTAACTTTACTCTACCCTTTAACATCACAAATGTACAATTAACCATAGTATACCTTTGCAAACTTGGTTGGTCATAGATGTCACTTAAGGCTAATTCATTTTAATTCAAAACACACACATATTTTTCCCAAGCAGCAACCAACAAATTCACTTTAAAGGCAACCGCAACAGCATTAAGGGTACTTTCACACTGAGGCGGTTTTCAGCCGCTTTAGCACTAGATACGGTCCTTGCAAAAGCGCTTGAAATCCGCCTCCCATTCATTGCAGTGTGTCCTTTCACACTGGGGCGGTGCACTTGCAGGACGTTACGAAAAGTCCTGCAAGCCGCATCTTAGTCTGGAGAGCTGTATTTAGCTCTCTCAAAACGCCCTGCCCATTGTAATGAATGGCCAGCGTTTCCAAAGCGCCTTAAAAGCGCTGCAAAATGTGAGTTTTTACCCCTTTTTTTCGGGTAAAAACCACCCCACTAGAAGTGTGAAAGTATCCTAAGTGAAGAGGAACACCAGGTATTTCAGGTACAGTGGAGAATGCAACTTTTCCCTTACTCCCTCTTAGCAGCAGTGGGGCTTGGCTGCTCAGGCACCCAGCCCTGAAACATAGAGGCAAGGAAATTGGCCCATACCCTTGTAAGCTCAGAGTTGTTATTTGAAATTTAAACAGGGTTTAATCTCTTTGCTCCCAGCATCTAAACAGAGCGGCGGAAGAACAAAAGGAACACAAGTATGTGTAGCTGCTGGAGCCCTAGTAAAGTTAAAATGAAGTTAACCTTTTGCTTTGACCTGCATAGGCAAAGCACATATTCACTAAGTACTAAGGTCTCATCTCCCTTTACACACACTAAAAAATTGTCCAATAGGTTTGGCTTCTCCGCTCAACCTTGGGGGTTTATTTACTAAAGCTGGAGAGTGCAAAAAACAGGCTCACTTCTGTATAGAAACCAATCAGCTTCAAGGCTTTATTGTCAAAGCGTAAAGTGTAAGTTCACCTTTCACCTGTAAGATTAAATTACACTGGGGGGGGGGGGGGGGGGGGGGGGGGGGGGGGGGGGGGGGGGGGGGGGGGGGGGGGGGGGGGGGGGGGGGGGGGGGGGGGGGGGGGGGGGGGGGGGGGGGGGG
>BLSH010253912.1:492527-528603 GCA_018402905.1 Glandirana rugosa | reverse complement strand
AACTTTTTTTAAGCAGCAGTGTTTGCTTCTTACCATTAAAATCTTTTACCTTATACTACTGTGTTAATTCAAAGGCTATAATTAACTTTGACTCCTACATCGCACCTATCTAGAAATGTCTGAACCCTATAGGATCCCTTGACATCCCAAATCTACTTACCTCCTTTGCTAAAAACATGACATGATTACAGCTCAAGGTAGCAAATTTACATAGGATTCTGTGCTAATCAACGTGTGACGACGACAACAGCCAATGAAAAAATTCATACTGCCAAGCCTGATCTGAAAATTTAACTGGAATTTAAAGCATGAAGGCTCTA
Source organism: Glandirana rugosa (assembly GCA_018402905.1). NCBI lineage: Eukaryota > Metazoa > Chordata > Amphibia > Anura > Ranidae > Glandirana > Glandirana rugosa. The sequence goes on along the minus strand of BLSH010253912.1, from coordinate 528,283 downwards.
TGTCTACTGCATGGTTAATATAGACAAGGAATTTCTAAAACATGTATGGGAGAACATGTGTGGACAATTTAGGACTGCACAACGCCCATGCCGATTATTCCCTTTTTGCGTTGTACCAACTGCTGTCTTAGTAAAGCTCCAGCAACAACAGGTTGATGTCAATTAAAGTGGATGTAAACCAGATTCATGAAATTTGACCGGAGCACATATATCTGTAGTGTTTTCTTATCTCTCCCCAAAGCATTAAGTGCCTTGTGTTTCTGCGGTTTCATTACTCTGTTATCAGCATGTTAACTTGTGACAAGTTCTCCGAGACGGGAGATGAAAGCAGGTGAAAATGTGTGTTGTGGGAGGTTGCTATAATATAATATATAGTTCTAAGTGCGTTACTGACAGTTTAACGCCATATAGTTCTAAGTCCGTTACTGCCAGTTTAACGCGCATTTACTTATGTGTGCGGTTTAACGCCATATCATTTTGTGAGTTACTGCAAGTTTAACGCCATATTGTTTTGTGCGTCACTGTACGTTTGGCGCATTATATTGCAGTATATTATAGTGTATCCGTGGAGTGTGAGTACGCAATTTAAAGTGCACCAAACACCACTTTAAATTGATTAAAGTGCACCTAGATACAGATTTCAACTTCTTCTTAACATTTGCTAAGAAGCACTGCCCCTCCCTCCCAATAATGTCTGGGAGGACAAGAAGGAGAGGCAGAGGTTCCCTTAGCACTGTAAGGAGGCCAGCAACAAATGTGTCCATAAGCAAAGGTAGACGTGGTAGTCAGTCCTCAGGCAGGGCATAATTTCTTCTGTTTAGAGAGTTTGCCCGCGCTATCCAGCCACAGCATGCAGAGGTGGTGTTGGACTGGCTTACAAAACCTTCCTCATCCTCATCATCCTCTGTCACGCAAGCAGAGACAAGTGTGCAGTCCCCTGCAGTTGCCAGAGTGGATAAACCTGCATCCTTGTCCACATCTATTCCTGCCATAGCCCCAACATCAGCCACGGAGGAGGAGTCAGCTGAGTTATTTGACCAATTCAGCCACTTGCTCCTTGATGATGCCCAGCCATTACCGGATTCAGATGCTGGTTCTGAGGTTGAGGATAACAGGGAGAACACTAGAGGGAGGGGAGAACACTGGTAGACAAATTGGCATTCATGTTCCCCCCGCCGCAGTGTATTGCCAAGTTGTCTCCAGTGGTAATTATGATGGAGGAGATGGAGATGATGACGATGATGATGATGATGATGATGATGATGATGATGAGGTCACTGATGTGGCCTGGTTGGCAGATAGAGCAGATACCAGATAGAGCAGAGTAGGAAACTGAAGGTGAGGCAGCACAACCCCAAGGAGGCAGACATCAAGAAAGAGTAGAGAGCAGACACCCTATTCCATCATGTTCCGCAGCTGTTCTCTCAGCAAACTGTTTCTAAGGCACCTCCAACATGGCAAAAACACCAGCCATTTGGGAACCACATGCTTAACAAGGCATTTAACGTCCAACCACTCAGCCCATTGGCAAGAGCACCTAAAAGCCACACAAAAGGGGCACAAATCTGTCCCTCCTCCTTACCCACTTCAGTCTGCCCCTGCTATACCAAGTCATTACCTCTCAGCAGCCTCCACTGACAGGGATGATGGTATAGCACAGGGTGTCCCAGGTCCTAGCAGCACATCTGTCAGCAGCACACCACCAGCTGTAGACTGTAGCCGGCAAATTTCTCTGTCCCATCTGCTGCAGCGGAAAAAAAATACAGTCCTTACCACCCACATGCCCTGCGTCTAAATGCAAGCTTGTCAAAGCTGTTGGCTCTCCAACTTTTGCCTGTCCGCCTGGTGGATTCTGCCCCCTTCCGTGAATTCGCACAATGTGCTGTACCACAATGGCAGGTTCCCAGTCGCTACTACTTTTCACGTAAGGCCATTCCATCTCTCTACCATCGCGTGGAAGGGAATGTTTTTGCATTGTTGGGCAAGGCAGTCAGCCATAAAATCCAGTTTACTGCTGACACGTGGTCCAGCAAGCATGGGCAGGGATGATCTATTTCGTTCACAGCACACTGGGTAATGCTGCTTGCAACTCAAAGGGATGCAGGACAAGGCTCGGTGCTGCAGCTTGTTGTGCCCCCACGTCTCCATACAGCTGGTGGTGATGAAGCCAGACCTGTGAGCTCTACCCCCTCCTCCGTCACCTCCATGCCCTCCTCTACAGAATTGTTCTATGAACATCAGGTACCCCCTAAGTTTTCAAAGGGCTATTCCATGAGTCAGGCTAAAAGGTGCCAATGCAGTTCTTCAGCTGGTGTGTCTAGGGGACAGGAACCACACTGGACCATAGATTCTTGCAGCTCTGCAGGGACAGGCCCAGAGGTGGTTCACACCACGCCAGCTGGAGCCGGGAATGGTGATGTGCGATAATGGCTCAAACCTCCTGTCCGCCCTCTTAGACAGGGAAAGTTGACATATGTGCCATGCCTGGCACATGTCCTCAATTTGGTGTTGCTAAAGCTAGCCAGAAGAGTCTGTAGCCATTTCAGGCAGTCACACACAGCCAGTGCTCGGTTGGCTGAAATTCAGTGGGAACTCCACCTGCCCATAAACCGCCTGATTTGTGACATGCCCATCAGGTGGAGCTCAACTTTAGCAATGCTGCAGTGGCTATACATGCAGCAGAAGGCCGTCAACGAGTACCTGTGTGAGTACGGCACGACGACAGGCTCAGGTTACCTCTGCATTTTTTCCCCACGCCAATGGCTGATCATTAAGGATGCATGCGCTGTACTGTCACCATTTGAGGAGGCCACAAGGATGGTGAGCAGTGACAGTGCATGCATCAGTGACAATCCCTGTTGTGTTCATGCTGGAGCAGACTCTGCATGACATTATGGACAGGGCACTGGAGGCAGAGCAGCAGGAGGAAGAGGAGGACTTCCTTTCCTCTCAAGGCCCACTTTATCTAGACACCATCATTCCTATGTCACAGAACACACAGGAGGAGAGAGGGGAGGATGATGAGGAGGATGATTGGCACTTTCGCAGGCTTCGAAGAAGAGGAAGACATGCGTCAATCTGTAAGCGATGGCTTTCCAACCTCAGGACCCTTGGGAGTAGTATGTGGCTGGGAGGAGAAAGTTCCAGATACTGTCATCCTGAGTGACCCCAAGGAGTCTGCTTCTCAAGCCTCAGCAAATTTGAGGCACATGGGCAACCTCATGCTTCAAAGCCTGAGAAAGGACCCAAGAATACGTGGCATAAAGGAAAATGACCATTACTGGTTGGCAACCCTCCTTGACCACTGTTATAAAGGGAAGGTCTCGGAACTCATCCCGTCCCAACAGAGAGTGCAGAAGATAAAATCACTTGAGGACACATTAAAGAGGATTTTATTGAACGTTTTTCCCGATTCCAGTAGGTTACAGGTGTCGTGGAAAATGTTTGAGTCTTCTATTGGTCAAGAGAGGAGCGTTGGAGAAGGCGTTCGCCTCAGTGAGGCATTTTGTAATTTTTTTAGTCCTCGCCTCCCAGGGTTATCAGCTTCCACATCCCATTGGCGTCTGCATCCCATGGTGGACGATTACCCCGGGGCCAAAACAGAGATGGAGAGCTTTCCAGCTGACGATCCACTGGCTTACTGGGTCATGAGAATAGACCACTGGTCAGAACTTTGTCAGTATGCTATTGAGTTGTTGGGCTGCCCTGCATCCAGTGTGCTTTCAGAATGGGCATTCAGTGCTGCAGGAGGTTTTGTGACTGATTATGGAACATGTCTGTCCACAGACTCCATGGACCCATTTGACTTTCATAAAAATGAATCAGTCATGGATTACCAGCTATGAAGCCCCTGATGCCGATGTCACCGATTGAATTTTTTTTGGATGTGGAATCTCTGCAGGACTTCAAGGCTGGACCAGGCTAGCGCCCTCCTACCCTCCTCTCCCTCTACAGTTGCCATTAGGTTGCCGGGACCTAATCTTTTTTGAGGTGCTGCCTCCATTCACCATACATCACATTTTTTTTTACCTATTCCAACGCACTAGCGCCGTAGCTCCCACTCCAATTCCCTCCTTCTTTGAGGGTGCCTAGCTTTGAGGGGGTTCAATAATTTTATCTGGAACAATGTTTTTGGTATAGGTTTAATGGACACAATTAACACCCAAAGACCATTTTTTCAGCACCTGTTTGACAGGCGCATATCATTGCAATTTTTTTGGCCTTCATCAAGAGCAGGGATACGGTGGGAAGGTGCCACCGACACCTAAAGACCAATTTTTCTGCACCTGTTTGACAGGTGCATATCATTGCAATTTTGTTTTACAGAAAAGCCAATTCTTGCCTTCATGAAGAGCACCTCTATAGGGTTATGGTGTGAAGGCCCCACCAACACACAAAGCCAAATTTTTACGCAACCGTTACTTTTATCCAAAGTCAAAGTGACACCAGAATTTATCAAAAAGAAATCTCCAATCTTCTTCCCAGTACACTACATTGTGGTCTCATCATACACACTGGCTCCCCAGCTGTTGCTGAGCAAAATAAGGGCAGCTTGCAGGAAAAATCTTTTTTTTTGGGCTTTATAACTGCAATTATTGCTGCAGCAAATTCTAGACATGTTACATACAGTCAGGTCCATAAATATTGGGACATCGACACAATTCTAATCTTTTTGGCTCTATACACCACCACAATGGATTTGAAATGAAACGAACAAGATGTGCTTTAACTGCAGACTTTCAGCTTTAATTTCAGGGTATTTACATCCAAATCAGGTGAACGGTGTAGGAATTACAACAGTTTGTATATGTGTCTTACACTTTTTAAGGGACCAAAAGTAATGGGACGATTGGCTGCTCAGCTGTTCCATGGCCAGGTGTGTGTTATTCCCTCATTATCCCATTTACATAGAGCAGATAAAAGGTCCAGAGTTAATTTCAAGTGTGCTATTTGCATTTGCAATCTGTTTCTGTCAACTTTCAATATGAGATCCAAAGAGCTGTCACTATCAGTGAAGCAAGCCATCATTAGGCTGAAAAAACAAAACAAACCCATCAGAGAGATAGCAAAAACATTAGGTGTGGTCAAATCAACTGTTTGGAACATCCTTAAAAAAAGAAAGAACGCACCGATGAGCTCAGCAACACCAAAAGACCATGGAAAGCAACTGTAGTGGATGACCGAAGAATTCTTTCCCTGGTGAAGAAAACACCCTTCACAACAGATGGCCAGATCAAGAACACTCTCCAGGAGGTAGGTGTATGTGTGTCAAAGTCAACAATCAAGAGAAGACTTCACCAGGGTGAATACAGAGGGTTCACCACAAGATGTAAACCATTGGTGAACCTCAAAAACATGAAGAACATGTTAGAGTTTGCCAAACAACATTTAATAAAGCCTTCACAGTTCTGGAACAACATCCTATGGACAGATGAGACCAAGATCAATTTGTACCAGAGTGATGGGAAGAGAAGAGTATGGAGAAGGAAAGGAACTGCTCATGATCCAAAGCATACCACCTCATCATTGAAGCATGGTGGTGGTAGTGTCATGGCGTGGGCATGTATGGCTGCCAATGGACCTGGTTCTCTTGTATTTATTGATGATTTGACTGCTGACAAAAGCAGCAGGATGAATTCTGAAGTATTTCAGGCAATATTATCTGCTCATATTCAGTCAAATGCTTCAGAACTCATTGGATGGCGCTTCACAGTGCAGATGGACAATGACCCGAAGCATACTGCGAATGCAACCAAAGAGTTTTTTTAAGGGAAAGAAGTGGAATGTTATGCAAAGGCCAAGTCAATCACCTCACCTGAATCCGATTGAGCATGCATTTCACTTGCTGAAGACAAAACTGCAGTAGAGGCCTGGCAGAGCATCACCAGGGATGAAACCCAGCGTCTGGTGATGTCTATGCATTCCAGACTTCAGGCTGTAATTGACTTCAAAGGATTTGCAACAAAGTATTAAAAAGTGAAAGTTTGATTTATGATTGTTAATCTGTCCCATTACTTTTGGTCCCTTAAAAAGTGGGAGGCATATATACAAACTGTTGTAATTCCTACACCGTTCACCTGATTTGGATGTAAATACCCTCAAATTAAAGCTGAAAGTCTGCAGTTAAAGCACATCTTGTTGTTTTTATTTCAAATCCATTGTGGTGGTGTATAGAGCCAAAAATATTAGAATTGTGTGATGTCCCAATATTTATGGACCTAACTGTATCTGCCACTTTACAGATAGACCAAGGGGACCCCCCAGGCACTATATTGGAAGGAATTTTTCATTTTTATGCTTTCAATTTAAAAATCCAAAAATTACTGCTCATTTAAACAGGACGTTTTTAAAAAACTTTTTTTTCATTGATACATGTCCCCCAGGGCAGGACCCTGACCCCTATAACCTTTGTATGCACAATTACTTGCATATAAGCCTTCAAAATGGGCACTTTTGATTTTTGAAGTTCAGGTCCTATTTACGTTAATGGGGTTCGTTATTCAGGTCCGAACTTTTGCGGTGTTTGGACGTTCTGGTGCGAACCTAACAGGGGTCCATTCAGCCCATCCTTAATTAAAACCCTGGTGAGTCTTTTATAAAAATTACATTTTTGCATATTTACAACAGTTTTGAAATCATACGGGTATATTTGGTAATTACAGACTAAAATGTATGATGCAAAAAGGGAAGGTCCAATAGCATAAAAAAATTAACAAAAAAAAGTTTGTAGAAAAAGCCATTCTAAAATAAATAGAAAAGAAAGCCATGAAGAAAACATTTATGATCCGTTTGCACAAAACACCAATGCTTTATATACTGTTATATACAAACCGTGATTACCTGTGTGGGAAGCTTGCCGGCATTAGCAGGCTTACTAGTGGACCAAGCCAGCGTGTGAGCAGACCCACAAGCTACTCTGTTTATTTTTTTGCCCTGAAGGGCAGCCACAAGGCGAGGTCGCTGAATTGCATTTGTTGTTCCATCACCAAGCTGTCCTTCATCATTATCTCCCCATGTGTATACTTCACCTACACAACAGAAACAACTATGGTTTTATTACATGCATTAATTGGTGCAATACACATTACTCCTCAATATGACTCTTTAAATACAATTCACTATAACTTATTTAAGATAAAAAAAATAAAAAAAAGGGTAAATTGAAGAGTTGCGATCACTGTGATTACCAGGCCCAAAGATCAAAAGTCTTAATGAATTTGTTTGTAAAGCAAGTTGTCTCTTGAAATAGCTTTAAACTGTCCAAATTTAAAAATCAGCCTGGCCAGTGCCGATCTGATGCTTAACATTTTGTAGCTGCTAAGGAAAACATTGCATCTGGGAAGGTTGGAGAGTTGATGACAAACCTATAGTGCAACCTAATTAGCAGTCAAACAACTTTATTGCGATACTCTCTAGATGCAGTTGAAATTCATACCTTCATTTGTCAACATTCTTTAAAGGCCAACTCCACCTTTAAGATTATTTTACATCCATATTTAGTTCTTGTTCACACCATAATGTCCGTCTCAGAGTGCACACTTTTTTGTGCGTTTCCACGCATCATGTTTAAGGGCAGCCCAAAAAAACTTTAAAGGGAAGCCTTATCAGCATGAAAAAAAAAAAAAACAAATAAAAAGTGCAGACATGATTTTTTAACTATTGCAGTAGCATGTGTTCTGGCGGGTGCGAACATGCGCACATTTGCTAGGTGTGTAATGGGGTCATTAAAAATAAATGGTACTTGCACACATCTGCAAAAACCAGCACCTTTTCATGTGGTGCAGGAAAATGAATGACTTTGTGTGCATTCACACGCTGCACCCAGTGTAAACAAGTTTTTAGAGTGCGAAGTGGACTCCCCTCACCCATAAAAGTTTACATGAGATTCTGTAATTAGTATGCTGTTCTTACTTTTTTTTTTTTCCATGCAATTATTGCTAGCGGCTATTTCCACCAGAAGTGATCATTGTATTCTTCCAGCAGGGAAGGCTGCCCACACCCCCCACCGTCAGAACACAATAGCGCTGTGGGGGGGTAGGATTCCATCATCAACACTATTTGTGTTGATGGGGGAACCAACAATTTTCTTTCCTTTCATCCACCTGTAGTGGAAGCAAAGAAAATTGCATAATCTATGGGTTGTTTAAGTGGTATAAAAAGCAACACTGTATATTTGTATATATATAGGCGGATAAGGAACACACAGCATATTACACATCTCACAGTGTCTATTGCGATTAAAGCATTGTGATTGCAATAATGGAGAGTAAGGGCTCTTTCACATCAGCGGATAGTTCGGGTCCATTGTCCTCTATGGAGCGACGGATGTCAGCGGTGATATGTCTGCTGACACCCGATCTGCTCCGATCCGCCAAAAACAGACGGATGGAAGCCCTATTTTCCATCCGTCTGGAGGATCGGATTGGATGAACACGGACAGACGGTCCATGTTCATCCGATCCTCCATAGAGGAGAATGGAGCTGTGACAGGACAGTCTCTACACGGAGTGCAGAGACTGTCCTGTCATCCGCCGGCTCAGCGGGGATAAACGAATGGATCCCCACTGAGCAGCGGAGCCTGTCAAAACGGGCTCAGCTCCTGTGAAAGGGGCCTTACACCCATAGTCCACATTTTACTAAAAACACATCTGAGAAACATCTGCTTAGAACAGATGGACCTTTAAGACAATACTGAAGCTGTGAATGGACCTTGTAAATTACTAAAGCAATAACATATGGCTTTAAATACCTTATCGGAATTCCTTAAACTGATGAGAAGGGAACGAATAGACCTCATATACCAGCAGCACAGAATGTCACACAACCAAAATGACTTCAAAATTCCAAGTTAGAGAAAAAAACAAACTGATTTATACTTTGTTAGCCAGCAGTCTGTCAAACATATTTTGTTCCCAATAGAAGGCCTAGTCACAGGTGTGATATAATGTGAACTCAAAATTATTTGTAAAACTGGCAGACCTTCAGGACTCTGAATCCTTTTTGTTAGCCTGCTACATCATGAATGATTCTGAAAAAGTAGTGCACATTTATACATGGAAAAATGGTGTGCATATACCTGGATATAAAGGAGAACTGTAGCTTTGCGTACACCTACACTTCTTTTTTGGCTATATGGTTTGCAGGAAACAGGGATGGCCCATCTATTTTTATATATATATATATATATATATATATATATACACACACATATACACACACACATACACACACACACACACACATACACACACACACACAGTAGATAGATATAGGTGGTTACCAATAGTTAAATACCATTTGTACAGATTGCTTAAAATATTGCAACAACAATGTGAAGTAGTTTGTACAGAGACTTTTACACAGTTAGATGCTTGCTTAAAGCCTAGTACACATAGGCCTAATATCGGGCGGCATTCGGCCCATGTATATGGCAGCAGGTTTGACCGGCTTATGTGTAAGGGTCATGACCGAAAAAGGTCTGCCGACCGGCTCCCGCTCGGCGCTCTCATTCAATGGCTGAGAGTGCTGACCAGAGTATTCTGGCAGAGAGGCCATCCCTCTGTCAGAACACAATAGCACACCAGCAGAGATTGCTGCACTAACATCGGATTGTTAGTACAGAGGCTCCAACCTGAGCCCTCTGGGGTTTTTTTCGTGTTTTTCGTTCAACCTATAGTGCGTACAAGGCTTTAGGCTCTTTGAAAGTGTAGCTATAAATCAAAGCAGCTCACACAGCTGCTATAGGAGCCGAGAATGGGATGTGGCCCCACTAGGGGTTATGATCACCCTTTCTTCACCCTATCTGGGTTCTGGTCATCCTGGCAGGCTCACAGCATATTGATCCTGTATGCAACAGTTGAGTACTGCCCATAGTAATGAACAGTTAAGTTAGGGCCTGTTGATATATAAACATGCATTAAAATGCACAAAAGTTTTAAAATAATGGATGTGCATTGCATTCCCATTGGCGAGCAGTTTAACATGCAATGACGCACATTTTTGTGTGTGTTAAATTGCTGTAAGTCCTTATAAAGGGACAAAATAATAAAAAGTATTTTTTTCACAATATATTTGTATTGCTATGATGTACATTTACATACATTGTGTTGCATTAAAATGCATACATGTAGCATTTTAACGCAATGCAAATGACACTAGCACTGTTTTCTATATGTCCTTGCAGTGACCTACATTTTTCCTATGCAATAAAATGAAGTGCAGGCCACTTCAGTATATATGAACAGTGCCTCAGATATTCAGCAAACCTTTCAGGCTGCTCTATTATCAATAAAGCACTAATCACATAAAGCTTTAGCAGAATGATAAAAACAACAATCTGTGTAAACCCAGCTTAATGGACCATACACGAGTATAAGAATAGAGTATACGATATAAGAATATCGTACAAAAAATACTGTTTTCGGATCAATCGTATGATAATTTCACCGTTCGTACAGAGTTTGAGAGTTTATCATGATAGTTCATCCGATATTATCCGATGGGACAAGCATGAAAATGTTTTTTTCTTGTATAATACCAGATTGTAAAATTTTTGTTTCATTTGCAAAGTTGTTGTTCAAAAATACAATACAAATACATTACAACACATTACATCGATTCCAAATGTTTTATTCTGTCATATGGGAATTTTTGTCACTTTAGTAAACTTCATTTTTGATATGAGACTTTCATCTCCGATAATCTCATTGTGTGTACCAGGCATAGGTCAGCTAAAGGGAAGAGTGGAATGGAAGGGGTGGGTGGTGAGTGTGTGGACTTGGGAAGGGCGTAGTGTGGATCTGCATAGCCCTAGATGTCAGAATGGCCACAAAACATTTTGATAGGGATTTAGAAAGCAGAGGTCCACCTTCGGTCTGGTATCTCGTGAGAAATTAATGTCCTACAGGTGTGCAGTAATCATCTCCCTTATGTTTATTTATGGTCCATCTATTAATTCAATTCATGTAACCTTCTGTCCTGTTTCACTGACGTAACATTGCTGGTTGCACTTGTTACAATAACCGACAAACACCTCATCAATGGGGGGTGCAGCTGTATTATCCAATAATACAAAAGGTTCCTTTTATGTGCATGACACTTTTTAATGAACTGATGTGGCTGCACTGTTTGCAGTCTTTATTTAAAGAAAGGTTTTGTATCCTTTTGAAATACTTCTAATCAGAATGAGGTTTCTTGCTGAAAAATTTACGTCTGAGGTTGGGTGGTTGCCTGAAGTCCAGCATTGGGGGTTGTAGAAATAATTATTTCAGCATTTTATCCTCTTATGATGATTTGCAGCTGTTTGATCACCTTTCTTTTCCCCTCTAGTGCTGAACTGTATGTGGTTACTACATGTATATTTTATTTTCCCTTTGTATTGTAGATTTTCTCCTTCAGTTTCCAATACAGCATTTCTGTTTGTGCTGATGGGTCCAGTGTAATCTCTCTTTTGGAACGATTCTGCTAAAACTTTGAGATGCTTATTTTTGTCTTCTGGGTCAGAGCAAAATGGGTTGTATCTAGTGGCTTTCCTGTGTATTATAGCTGGTTTAATGTTTTGGGATGGAAATTGGAACTGTGGAGGTAGTTGCATTAACAGATTTCCTGTTTATTGTGGTGTGAAGTTTGTCATCATTGATGGATATTGTGGTATAAAATGTTAACAGTTGTGTGTTAGAATTCATTCAATGAGCTGTACAACATATTCAGCACTGTATTTGTGGTTTGGAGAGGGTAAGAATGCTTGACATGCAGCAATCCCCCTTGTGAGGGATGTTGCTATTTTACATGTCCCAACAGACATCTATGGGGATTGCAAAACATGGGCCTGCATGGGGCGTGCAAGTATTCGCCTGTGTGAACGAGGCCTTACAGAGATTCTACATTCATTCTACTAGATTGTATTCAGTGGTAATTAATGTATATTGTGGAGCTTGTTCAGGAATTTGGTTGCATCTTTGCAGGAAATCACAGTGTTTGTGACTAATGACTTTAGCACATTTTCCACAAGGCCTGAGATCTGCTCAGTGAGAATATTCATACCAGTTATGATGGGTCTTGTCTGGATTTCCTGGCTTGAGGATCTTGGGCAGCATACAGAAGTTCCCTTATCTGGACTTGCAGTGTTAGATTCTAAATGTAGGTGAGTCAGTAGTGTTTTAAGGAGACATTTTAGTTGTTGAATAAAATCATGTGTAGGATCATAATCTAGATTTTATAGTAAAGGTCACCTGCAAGCTGTCCCTTATCTTCTTGTATATATTTGTTTATGTCTTTCTAAACTACATCTCTTTATCTGCCGATTTAATGATGATGGCCTGACTCCAATATAGTCCCTACAGCTGTGAAAGACTGTATACATTTTTCTACAGCTGGGTGGATATCTGGGATATAACTAGCAGTCTGAAGCGGTTTACATATGAATCCATAAAAAGGAAAGGCAGATTAGCAGAAGCCGCCTAAGGACCATAACTGTGAGCCACCGGAGTATGATTACTGAAACAAAATTCTACAAAAATAATCAAGAAAAATAGTACACATTTTATGAAATACAAAATGATTCAAAGAAAAACAAATTATACTGAAAAAAATTATAAAAAAGGAACCCCCCACCATCACCAGTAAAAAGACAACGTTGTCTAATGATCACTAAAAATGCACCAGACGCCAAACTCATACACACGTTCAATCATATGCAATGAAACTACATTAGAGCAATAGCACATAAGAACAGTGTATATATAAATGTATATTTGATAAAAAGTTTGATCAACTGTGCCTCTACTCGTGTAATCTATAGCATACAGTGTCCATGCAACAAAATGTATATAGGTAAAACTAATGACCAAAACTGATGGACTCAAAGTAAAGGGCATCTATGCTCTTAAGTTAAAGCGGTTGTATGCCCTGACCAAAATATAAAACAAAAAACCTGTAAGGCAAAGGCACAATGAGCTAGTATGCATTGCATACTAGCTCATTATGAAATACTTACCTTAGAACAAAGCACCCCCACCACCTCCCGTTCACCACTGAAGGAGCGGACATGTTGCCTCAGTGTCTTTTCCGGGTTCGCAGCTCTGGCGCTGTGAGTGGCCGGAGCCGTGATGACGCTACTCCCGCGCATGTGTGGGAGCCATCCGTTCCAGCAAGGAGCTTGGATTTTCCGGCAACATACGCCAGCCCTTTAGAGCGCATGCACCGCTGTCACCGGTGGCTGCATGCAAGGTGAATATCTCCTAAAGTTTAGGAGATATTAATTTTACCTACAGGTAAGCCTTATTATAGGCTTACCTGTTGGTAAAAATGTGCAAGAGGAGGATACAACCACTTTAAGTAGTAGGCGTGGCGATTTTGACAGGATTCTTTTAAAGAAAGAAAAATTCTGGATATACAAATTAAATACCCTGAGACCTGTAAGTTTGACTAAAGAGCTCAATTTACAGGACTTTCTTGATTAGCTGCTTTCTATCGGTTATCAAAATTTTGAGCTTACCTGTTAAGTGGTTCTTCCTATCTGTTCTCTCTCTTTTTCTCTATGGTTATCTATAGGCACTTTATCCTATTAATGAATTTTGGTCCCGGGGATATAATACATTTTAATTTTTTATATGTGGTTTCTTCTGTTGTTATCAAAGACTGAAGGTACCGGTGCCTTACGCGCATATTCACCTGACAAATATGATGAATGGATGTTTATTGATACTATAGACTTTAAATCTCTAACCTGTTTAGAATAGTTAGGTTCTTTCCCCCTTAAATAAATTCAGGGGCTGGGCTAAAGGGTGTATTTCAGCACGTCCCAGCCAGGGGACATTTTGTCCTGAAGAAGCTGGGTTTCAGGCGAAATGCATTGACATTATGCAGGTGTGCACCGGACGTCATCTAGCTCACCATCCACCTCCTCCTTGATACCGTGGCAGGTACACGGATCCAGACACGTGGCGCATGGTTAAGCCACCATGAACTATTTGGAGCAACAGGCAGCCATCCTCTGCTGATCCTTCATTGAGCACACTCCGATGCAGGGAACGCATTCAACCATCAGGTTTGATACAAACTTCACTTTGCAGCATCACCTGATCAACGGGATTGTGCTCGTTTCCCTTCCTTGATGTAGAGCTGAACGCTCTTGGAGAATAGAGGTTGGATGAGGACTGTGTGTTCACAGGATACTCTGCAAGCCATCCAATATCTCCAATTCCACTGCTCCCTTGACAAACAGGTTCCGCTATTTATGTACAATAGACTAGTCATTTGCCATTGTTTCATATTTGCCGTCCGGTTGCTTTGTTCCACTTGCCAAAGGCTCCATGGTCACCCCGAAAACAGAGGATCATCCCTTCATGTGTTGATTACAGTGCATTGCACAGTGACTACAGCTCAACCCATTGTGGAAGTGTGCTGTCTAGAACCATCTAAAGGAGCCTGCATCTATCCATCAGTTCAGCCATCCACAGACTGCCCAGTGTACCCACTTCTTTGTTTAGGGTTATACCCAACACATCTATGGATCTATGGAAAAAACTATATAAAAAAAAGAGAGGGAGGGGCTTTGAAAGCGCCCCTTAAAATGTCCTGTGTGCACAAAGCCTTACAATTGACAAATATCTGCTTGCCTTATTATCAGCTATGAAAGTAACCTTTTTTTTGGTTTCTAAAAAAGCTGCTATAAACTCTGGTTTTCCCTACACATGAACTTTGTTGCATGCTGGGATATTATTTTATTACCAAGAATATTCAAATTGACACATTGAGCACATGTTTAGCCAGTTCGCAAGTCAGGTGGAGGTGCTTTTGCTAAGGGAAGGCATAGGATCCGTGTCCTTGCTGTGCAGGTACACAGGATCAATGCCTTCCCTACTGACAGAATGGTGATCTGCCTTGTTTAGATAAGCAGGTCGCCGTTCTGCCTGTATATTGAACAATCGGTGGGTGTCGAAGGACATTCAGTCCACTGGGCTCCAGCTGTGTGTGATCACCAGGAGCGGGCCGGCGGCAGCACGTGCACCCCAGACCCGGAAGTGTCAGATCACATACTAGGCACATGATCTGGCACAGAGCGGCCACCCTGCCACGGTATATATACGGTGGGTGGTCGTACAGCGGTTAAAACACCAATGTTGGTTTTCCTCAGTTGCAGGAAATGTAAGTCACATGCTAGTGGTTTATGTCTCCCAGTCTCCAGTAATAAGAGATCCCCATCAGAATTTCTATTACCTCAATATTGAATACATTACAGC
Organism: Glandirana rugosa; assembly: GCA_018402905.1. Classification (NCBI taxonomy): domain Eukaryota; kingdom Metazoa; phylum Chordata; class Amphibia; order Anura; family Ranidae; genus Glandirana; species Glandirana rugosa. The sequence continues at coordinate 513,041 of BLSH010253912.1, read as the reverse complement.
ACTAAATAAAATTCCCTTGTTTGGCTGATGGATTCTCTATAATGAAGAAAATACAGTTAATAAATAACTGGATTATTATTTTTTGCTGTGAGAACAGGAGGAGACATAAACTGATACGGGAATTCTCACCATTAGAGTTTAAGAGACATACCAAGTCAGCAGGTGATTCCACACTTAGTTGAGATTTCACCATATATCTGTACATAATGGCTAAAGAACGTACAGCATAATATTATGAACAGCGAAGAATGCATTGCGATAAAAGCATTGTAATTGCAATAATGGAGAGTTACGCCCATAGTGTGGATTTTACTGAAAAACATTTTTAAGAACATCTGCTTCGAACATATGGACCTTTAAAACAATACTGAAGCTGTAAATGGACTGTGTAAATTACTAAAGCAATAACCTATGCTTTTAAGTACCTTGTCACCATTCCTTAAACTGATGGGAAGGGAAAGAACAGATACTATATATCAGCAGCACAGAATGTCACACAATCAAAATGATATCAAAATTTGAAGTTCCAGGGGGAAAAAACAGAGTTATACCTTGTTAGCCAGTAGTCTGTCAAACAACAGAAGACTGAATCACAGGTGTGATATTCTGTAATGCCGAACTCAAAATTATTTATAACAATGGCAGGACTCGGAATTCACTTTGTTTGCCTGATACATCAGACGATTCTGAAAAATAGTGCACATTTATACATGGAAGATCTGTGCGCATGGGTCCCAATCTAAAGGATAATGCTGGCTATACGCTGTTAGTTTTTTTTTCACTCAAGCAGTGGGGTTGAGGTGGATGAAAGAGGCTACTCCCTGTCAGGACATTGTATTCTAACAGCGGCTACCACTAACGTAGCAATACACTGATCAGTGGCTGCAGCTGCTGATCGACAACAACTTTCCAGCATGTCCCTTTGACAAAAGTCAATCGATAGAGGACTGCCGCACACTGGTGAAATTCAGATGTTTCAGCAGTGTATGGCCAGTTTAAGGGCACTTTGAATAAACTTAGGTGTGTTGTTTTTTTTCCTTTTATTTATTTATTTATTTTTTTAATAGGGACTCAACATATTGACCTGTAAGATGGTTAGAACAAGAACTACAAGAAATTAGTTGGTGGAGGATAGTGGTTCTAGACATAAAGGAATAATAACCCACCATGCAGACTCGTATTCTCTCCCATCCTCAAACTTTATATGCAGGAGCCTGCCCCTTCTATGCCATACCAATGGTTGTAGTGTAGCCAGAAAATGTATGCAGAAAATAGGGGAGGTTAATCTTTAACCACTTCCTGCCCGTAGGATGTCATATGACAATCCTTGGCTTGAACTGGTGATATCTGAATGATGCCTGCAGCTACAGGCATCACTCAGATATCTGTGTTTTTAGCCAGCGATTCCCCTCTAATGTGAAAGCTACCCTAGAACTATTCGTGCCTTATTCCCATTAAAAGGGAACTTTACATTTCTTGTAATGGGAATATAAATGATAAAAAAATAAAAGGGAGAGTGTAAAAATAAAAAAAATAAAAAATTATTTATTTTTTTACTTAAGTGCAGCATCCCCTCGTGCTCACACGCAGAAACAAATGCATATGTAGATTGCGCTCGCATATGTAAACTGCGTTCAAACCTCACATGTGGGGTAGTGCTGTTGTAAACGTTAGAGCGCAAGCAATAATTCTAGCAGAAGTCCTCCTCTGTAACTCTAAACAGGTAACCTGTAAAACATTTAAAGCATAGCCTATAGAGATTTTTAAGTACCAGAGGTTTGGTGACACTCCAAGCGCGACATGTTAGGTGTCTATTCACTCAGCGTAACATCATCTTTCACATTATACAAGAAAAATTAGGGTAAATATTGTGTTTTGTTTTTTTAATTCATGAAAGTTTATTTTTTTTTTTTTTTACAAAAAAATCACGTTTGAAAAATTGCTGCGCAAATATACCATGTGCCATAACAAATTGCAACAATCCCCAGTTTGTTTGCTAGGGTTATCGATTTTTAAAATGTTTGGGGGTTTTGAGTAATTTTCTTGCAAAAAAATTACGATTTTTCCATGTAGGAGTGGAATACCAGAATTGGCCTGTTATGGAAGTGGTAAAAGTGGTTGTAAAGGCAAAAGGTTTTGTATCTTAATGCAATATTTGCATTAAGATAAAAAAAACATTCTGTGTGCAGCATCCCCTCAGCCCCCCTAATACTTACCTGAGGTCCATCTAGATCCAGCGATGTTGCCCTTAGCTGTCCGGGACTCCCCTCCTCGTTGGCCGAGATAGCAGCGTGGCATCATTGGCTCCTGCTGCTGTCAATCAGTCAGTGAGCCAATGAGGAGAGAAAGGGGCAGGGCAGGGGAGGGTCACGGCTCCATGTCTGAATGGACACAGGGAGCGGAGGCTCGGCTCGGGTGCCCCCATAGCAAGCTGCTTGTTATGGGAGCATTCAACAGCAGGGAGAGGCAAGAGGAGGACCTCAGAAGAGGAGAATCTGGGCTGCTCTGTGCAAAACACTTAGCCCTGGTTCACACTTGTGCGATGCGTGAACCGGTGCGATTTCAGAGCCGGTTCCCGCATCGCACCCCTCCTGCAGGCAGTTCACATTGCCTTCTGCGAACTGCTGCGGGTGTCATTAAAAAGTTAATGACGCCACCAGATTTGTTCACAGATCGCAGTGCAAAATGTGAACTCGCACAGGAATCAGATCGAATGGGTGAGAACACCTACACGATCCGATTACAGTGTGGGGGAAAAAAAAAAGGTCACTGCACCTTTTTTGGTGTGAATCAAATGCGAGTTCAGCCATACAACTGTATGGCTGAACTCGCATTGCTCAGAGATCGCATGTGATTGTCACCCACACCGCAGGTGCCAAACACATGCAATCTCTGAGATCGCAGTAGTGTGAACCAGGGCTTATGCCCCGTACACACGATCCGAAAATCGGACGACAGATAGTCCGTTTTTTTTTGCATGCTAATCTCAGATCGAATCGGAAGAATGTACTAAAGTCACAAATATTCTCGTACGACAGAATAAAAAATCTGAAGTGATGTCATGTGTTGTAGTGTATTTGTATTGTATTGTCAGACGACAACTCTGATTAAACGAAAATCGTACGATCAGGCACCATGCGATCAAAATTTTCATGCTTGTCCAATCGAATATTATCTGATGAACTGTCATGATCGGCTCTCGTAAGCTGTGTACTAACGATCCGATTATCATACGAATGCATCGTATGCTGTATTTTTCGTCCGATTTTAAGATCGTGTGTACGGGCCATTACACAGAGCAGGTAAGTATAACATGTTTATTATTTAAAAAAATAAATAAACGAGACCTTAGCATTACTTTAAAAAAGTACCCAATGACACAAATCTATTACCCAATAATTGGGTGATGATATTATATTTGAAGGTAGCAACACTCCTGGCAATATACCGTATACCAGAGGAATTGTGCGAGTCAAAGGTTTTCGGCTATATTGCTTTACGTGAAAATGGGGAGCCCAGGTATCTGATTAATGTATATATTACCAATAACAGTGTGAAGCAGATTGTATAGCTGAAAAATGCTGATGAGCTACTGAATAAAGTTGAATAAAGGTAAATCCCTGCACTGCTTCTCTTTTCTGGCAACTTCTCTGATTACTGCTATTAAATTCTAAAGGGTGAGTCTAGGCTGCTTTAATTAGTGGCTGTACTTGTAGGCCAGGTTCACAAAGGGGCGACTTGCGATCCGACGAGTTGCCTCAAATCGCCCCAGGTCGCTTGACACAAGAAATCCCATTGAAGTGAATGGGAGCTGTCTTTATGTACACTACTGAAGTTGCTCCGACTTCAAGGCGACTTCAGAAGAGATTCCTGTACTACTTGGAGGCGACTTGTATCCGACTTGTGCCCATAGAATTCAATGGAAATCGCCTCCATGTCGGATCCCCCATCTAAACAGAAGCGACTTTCACAGTGAAAAGAATAGAATTTATTTAGGGCAACCCCCTCCCTCCCTTCTCTGATTGGCCACAGCAAAGTCGCCTGGTATGAAGTTGTGTTGCAAGTCGCCTCAAGTCGCACTATAAGTTGCACAAAGTCGTGCTGAAGTTGCTTTCAAATCGTCTAGCAAAGTCGTCCCACAAGTCGGATCGCCCCTGTGTGAACCGGCCCTAAGCGAGGGAATATTAAAAGTCTATTGCCTAAAATGTATCAAAAAAAAAAAAAAAAAAAAGGGACTGTGGAAGGAAATGTGAAGACCAGTATAGGGATTATATAAACAGTTCATTATTTATTTCACATCTAGTGTTTTAAAGACACAATTTTAAGCTAGCAGAAGGCAACACAAACAAACGGCATCACAAAGCACTCATTCATTACAAAGGGTGATAAAATACCTAGATAGCTCATATTACTTATACACTTTATCGTACAATCCTCCAATATCTTTTGGATCAAGGCAAAGATCCATCTTCCAATGAGTCATGTGAGCTGCAGTGGCAAGCATGGTAAAACTACTAGATGGATAGCCCTGCTGGATCACTAGAAGCAGTACTGAGATTTTATACTGAGGGAGAGACCTTGACAAAATATTGGTAGACTAAAGCTCCAATAAAAACGACTGTATCCTCAGGGAACAAGTAATAAGACTAGCCATATCCACTCTGAAATTGGCTATAAAGCTCAGGATCAGACAGCCTAGTTTTATATAGTTAGAAAGCTACTACTTCTAAAAACATTCTCAGTCTAGCACACATTGGAAAACAAATACATTTTAGAGCTTTTCATGCACAGAAAACAACATAGCTTACCATCTTCTGTGCAGCACACACAGTGTAATGACCCCGTGGCAATTGCAATAACTTTCTTCCCCTGAAGACCCTGGACTTGACGTGGCCTCCTTACATGATCATCTGAACCATGACCCAGCCGATGGTAGTCCCCTTTTCCCCTGTATATAAACAACGTTAAGCAAAGGACTCCAATGGGATGCAAACATCAAGATGGTTGGGTTACTAAAAATGATCGCAAATTTGTTGTCACAATAGCAAATGCACACATAGTACCAACTACACGGATGGGGTCATTTTTTTCCAGTAAAGCAAGGTCAATTTATTAGGAATAAGAGAATCACAAACTGAAAACATGTTTTCAACATAATATTTAATTATCACAACGGGCTCTATCTATATTAATTTCATCATGCAGGCTGTTTCTTTGGTCATGAAAGCAGTTACCAACAGCAGTTTTCTGCTTTTGAAACATGCTGGAAGCTGAAAGGATGCTATGGGTATCACAAAATTTGTATTACTGTATAAAAAACAAGTAAGACTAAGTAAAATAACATACCATGTGTAGACAGCACCAGACTTGGTCAGCGCCACAGAGAATTGAGAGCCACATTCAACTTTGGTAACACCGAGACCAGTCAGTGAATCAATCTGAAAAAATGAAATACCATATTGAATTCAAGTAAACAGAACAAAAAGTTATAAACAACTGGCAAACTGGATCCCATTTACATATATAGCTATCATTTCATCTGGTTATTCATTCATTAGAGAAATAAAAAGGATGTTTGTAAATGGAGTCCATTAAAAGGACAAAAAAATGATTTAATCCTCAGGTTATATTGTTACACCAAACCGAAATTGTGGATGCCGCTCAGGCTATAGGAAGCCCGATCAATAAAGTCGAACACTGTGCAGGCTAGGACTTCCTGGCTCCAGACAGCAATGTACAGGGAAGAATATGTCCACATGAGCTGCACATCTATGCAATCCCCAGGTAGAAAAATATAACAGTCTCAGCCCGGGCTCCAACTAGGCCAAACATCCAGGGGGCATGGCCTGGTTGGAGCCTGAGCTGAAGCGGCTATACTTTCTTACCTGGGGTTTTGCATAGATGTGCGGCTCATATGGACATTTTCTTCCCTGTACACTTCAGGTTATATTGCTGCCTACAGGAGGATTGGATGCTGCAAAAAAAACAAACAGCAGCAAACTTTGGGCCAGCCCTGGATAACTCCCAACAACCAGAATTCACCCACCATAGATTCTCACAGCTTGTGCCACATACAAATATGGATGGAAGTTTTCTTCTGGTGAACTTATTTAACCACTTCAATACCAGGCACTTATACACCTTCCCGCCCAGACCAAATTCTCAGCTTTCAGCACTGTCACATTTTGAATGACAATTGCACGGTCATGCGACGTTGTACCCAAACAAGATTTTTATAATTTTGTTCCCACAAATAGAGCTTTCTTTTGGTGGTATTTGATCACCTCTGGGGTTTTTATTTTTTGCGCTACAAATAAAACAAGACTGACAATTTTGAAAAATAAAAGTTTTTCTGATGAGGCTACACTGACGGGCACTGACGAAGCAGTACTGATTGGCACTGATGAGGCCCATATATGCAGCACTGACGGGCACTGATAAGCACTCATAAGTGGCAATGCTAGATGGCACTCCCTTGGTGGTCCTCCCTTGTCATTCCCTGGGGGTCCTGGGTGGCATCTAAGATGGCACTGAGTGCCATCTCTGTTGGGCACTGTGCCCCTTCCTGGTGGTCCCTGGGTGGGCATTTCCTGGTGGTCCAGGGTGGCGATCCTAGGGGGGCTGCACTAACAATCAGTGCCGACCCTCCACCCCCCCCCGTTAGGAGCGCCGCCGTTCAGCTCTCATCTAGTCGCGTCGCTTCTGTTAGAAGCTCTTTACCACGATCGGAGATGCGGTGTGTCAGACGGACACACCACCGATTGCCGCGCTGCGCGCCCCGGCTTTTTATCCTGCTAGACATCATATAATGCCCAGTGAGGGTAACTGAACCACTACCGGGCCATCATTCTGCATACGGCGGCAGGGAAGTGGTTAATCTAGAAATAAGAGACCAATGGTCTCCAAAACTAGGGCAGGCACCAGATCTTTAATGTCGCCGATTGCCAAATGTTGGTCCAGACCCAGATACAAGAAGGAAAGGATTTGTTCCAAGGAGAAATGGAAGATCCGAGATTAACACCAGTGAAGTATGCCTCCATGTCTGATGACAGAACTGGTGGAAAGTATCCCTCCTAGCTTTTAGCATTGTAGAAATTGCAGAGTCAGACAGATGCCCCCGTCTCTCAAAACCTTGGCTTCACCAGGCATGCTGGTAAAGCCAGTGAACGTGAAGCAGGATAGTAAATCAGTCCTTGAGACAGAAGATCCTAATGAGCAGACAGCAGAAACAGATCAGGGATTTAAGTTCCATGTGGCTCTTTGCATACCTTGCAGTGTGTACTTTTAGGACAGTATGCGCCCAGGAAGGAATACTCAGAATGCAAGCAGTTGGTGTTCCGAATATATACCCGGGTGAATACTGCTTTAAACAGAACTACAGTTGAGTGCACTGCCCAGCTGCAGCAGCTGTCAGATGCTCAGGGGCTGGACAGTGCACCAGCGCCCTACCAGCCAGACTCTCATGCACCAGTGCTAAATGCCTAATGTTCATGATGCTTTAGAGCTCAAGATGTTAAACTGTTAGGTACAAGTACCTTTGACCTGCCCGAGACTGTCCCAGACTGTCAGCAATGTTAGAAACATCTCTAACAGACATGTCCCATGGCTTATACAAATGTCCCATGGCTGCAGCAGCAAAAAAAATAGGTGAAGTTTTTTACAGACGAGATTCGATCAGATATATGAAGTCAAATCTAGTAAAAATGGTTAATGTGGGGGTTTAATATTTTCAGAATTACATGCATGCCAGCATTATAAATTTTAATAACGTATCTGGTGTTAATGTGTGGAAAAAATACCTACCTTCATGGGAACTTTACAGCCATCACTGCCACCTCTCCCAAGCTTTCCATAGTCTCCATCTCCCCAAGACCAGACTGTATCATCATCAGTGAGACAGAGGGTTTGAGCATCTCCACTGCCACAAGCAATGTCAATTACACGATATCCCTGTAAGGCTTCCACCTGGTAACAAAACAGACCAAAATATAATTAACCACTTGACCACAGGGCACTTAAACCCCCTTCCTAACCAGATCAATTTTCAGCTTTCAGTGCTCTCACATTTTGAATGACAATTACTCAGTCATACTTAACTGTACCCATATGAAATTTGTGTCCTTTTTTTCACACAAATAGAGCTTTCTTTTGGTGGTATTTAATCACCATTGGGGTTTTTATTTTTTGCGCTATAAATGGAAAAAGACCGAAAATTTTGTTAAAAATGCATTTTTCTTTGTTTCTGTTATAAAATTTTGCAAATTAGTAATTTTTCTTCATAAATTTTGGCCAAAATTTATACTGCTATATATATTTGGTAAAAATAACCCAAATTAGTGGATATTATTTGGTCTTTGTGAAAGTTATAGTCTACAATCTATGGTGCTAATCACTGAAAATTGATCACACCTGATGCACTGACGGCCTATCTCATTTCTTGAGACCCTAACAAGCCAGGAAAGTACAAATACCCCCCAAATGACCCCTTTTCGGAAAGTAGACAGTCCAATGTATTTAGTAAGAGGCATTGTGAGTTTTTTGAAGAAGTAATTTTTTTCCCACAATTCTTTGCAAAAAAGGGATTTTATTAAGAACTTACCGTAAAATCCTTTTCTCTGAGTTCACTGACAGACGCAGCCCTTCATTGACAAGTGGGGTTTATGCACATCCTACTAGGAGTAGACTAGGCAAATAGAAAAAAAGCAAGCTGACCCCTCCCAGGGGGCCGTCCTCACTCCAGCATATAACCCCCCCTGCTCTGTATAGCATATCAGTTCGTAACAAGCCGTACAAACGCAACACAGAGGGGTGGGTGCTGCGTCTGTCAGTGAACTCAGAGAAAAGGATTTTACGGTAAGTTCTTAATAAAATCCCTTTTTCTCTTACGTTCACTGACAGACGCAGCCCTTTATTGACAAGTGGGGATGTCCCAAAGCAGTGTCATTCAAGAGGGGTGGGTAAACAACAACTGTACCCAACAGAATCCTCTCAGGAGGCGCCAGCCGCGCCTACACCGCCGCCTGTAAAACTTTACGGCCAAAAGCAGCATCCGCAGATGCTGACACATCAATTTTGTAAAACTTAGCAAAAGTGTGCACCGAGGCCCAAGTAGCCGCCTTGCACACCTGGGACACCGAAGCTTGGTGTCTGAAAGCCCAGGAAGTACCAACTGCCCTGGTGGAATGAGCCGTGACTGGAAAAGGGGGGGACTTTGCCCCGAACAGTATACGCTTGAGTCACAGTCTGTTTGATCCAGTGGGAAACAGTAGCCGACGAGGCTGCCAACCCTTTGCGCGGACCTTCTGTCAGCACAAACAACGCATCAGACTTCCGAAAAGAAGCTGTAGCCGCCAAATACAACCGCAAAGCCCTCACGACATCCAAAGAATGTAACTCAAATTCCTTGGGATGCGACGGGTGCGGACATAATGAAGGGAGAACAATATCCTCATTAATGTGAAAAGAGGAGACCACCTTCAGAAGAAACGAAGGGGAAGGTCGCAAGACCGCCTTGTCCTTATGAAGGACCAAGTAAGAAGACTTACAGGACAACGCTGCCAACTCAGACACCCGCCTAGCGGATGTAATGGCCACCAAGAAAGCCACTTTTTGCGACAGCAACTGTAAGGGAATATCCCTGATTTTCTCATATGTCGGTTTCTGCAGTACAGAAAATACCAAATTGAAATCCCACGGCGCCAAAGGCGACCGCATCTGAGGAGCCACATGGCGTACACCCTGTACAAATGTACGTATCAACGAATGTGATGCCAAAGGCCGTTGAAAGAGAATCGCCAGAGCCGAAATCTGACCCTTGAGAGTACTCAATGCGAACTTGTTATCCAGGCCCTGCTGCAAAAAAGCCAGCACCCGGGACACAACGTAAGAGCGGGGGTTCCAACCAGGCAATATAGGCCTTCCAGGTGCAATGATAAATCTTGCGCGAAGTACACTTGCGCGCCTTAAGCATGGTAGGGATCACGGAGTCAGAGACACCCCTATCCCTCAGCACCTGGGACTCAATAGCCAAGCCGTCAAAGCCAGCGAGGGTAAAGCAGGGTGCAGGATGGGTCCCTGTAACAACAGATCATCTTGCAGCGGCAGACGCCAGGGAACATTTGTCACCATCCGCACCACATCGGCGTACCAAGGGCGCCGAGGCCAATCCAGAGCTACCAGGATTGTCAGGATTCCCTCCGCTTCTACCCTGCGCAGTAGCCGTGGTAGAAGCTTGATGGGAGGGAAGGCGTACAGGAGCCGATACCGACCCCAAGCCGATACCGACCCCAATGTCTGGCGTGCCCCACCTGTGGCAAATCTGGCGGAACACCTCTGCATATAGGGACCATTCCCCCGATCCAGCGTCTGGCGACTAAGAATGTCCGCCTGCCAATTTTCTACGCCCGGAATGTAAATGGCGGAGATTGCCGGCATGTGAAGTTCTGCCCATCGCAGAATGAGAGCCGCTTCCGCAGCCGCTGCCGAGCTCCACGTTCCGCCCTGATGGTTCACGTACGCCACAGCCGTGGCATTGTCCGACTGAACCCGAACTGGAAGGCTGCGCAGCCTTACCGTCCAGTGGGTGAGGCAGAGCTTGATTGCCCTCAGCTCCAGCACATTTATCGGAAGGCAGGATTCCTGCGCCGACCAACGGCCCTGAGCAGACAGCTGGCCCCCCCAGCCCGATAGGCTGGTGTCCGTCGTGACTATCGACCAATTCAGGGGGAGGAAAGACTTCCCCAACGTTAGAGCCGGGGCCCGAAGCCACCAGGTCAACGATCCTCTGGTCTGATGATCCAATCTGATCAGTTGATCAATGGGAGAAGAAAATGTCCTGGTGTCAATAGGATTAAACAATGCCCCATAAATGAAATGGTATGGTAATAATAGTGCCCCATAGTTTGTGTCCGTGGGGGGGAATAGTGCCCCATCGTTTGTGTTAGTGGGGGGGGGGAGAGATAGTGCCTCATCGTTGGTGTCTGTGGGGGGGGGGGGGGGTGGGAGTGCCCCATCCTTGGTGTCAGTGGGTGGAATAGTATCCAATCGTTGGGGTCAGTTGGGGGGGAAATCGTGCCCCATCGTTGGTGTCAGTTGGAGGATTAGTGCTCCATTGTTGGTTTTAATGGGATAAATAGTGTGCCATAGTTGGTGTCAGTGGGGGGAGTAGTGCCCCATGGTTGGTGTCAGTGGGAGAAATAGTGTGCTATAGTTTGCGTCAGTGAAAGGACTAGTGCCCCATTGCCAGTGACAGTGGCAGGATCTATGAACCACTGTTGCTGACAGTGGAGGGAATAATGCTCCAAGGGCCGGATAAAAGCAAGCGAAGGGCCGCAGTTTGGAGACCGCTAATTTAAAGGGACATTAAAAAGGTAGAGTTAGGCTTTAAAGACATTAAAGAATATTTGATGATTAAAGGATATAAGGTAACTGGAACAAAGAACTAACTGCTTTAAGCAATACAATCCCCAATCATATTCCAAAAGAGAATGATAGAAACAATTTCTTTGACCCACCTTTGTTATCTAGGAGGCCTAATGTCACATACTCCAAGCTAGCCCTCCTAATTACAATTTATACAACTCCTTTAGATGTACCATCAATTATAAACTGTGTAAACACTTATACTATACTGTTATCACGTCTATTTAGTCAGTAACTATTCCTTGCCTTAAATAAATCTCTTTAGATCATATGAGGGAAAAAAATGCCAGGATTTAATGTGTCAGACCCATATTTGCTGGATGATTTGCTCACATCACCCAATTTCAACTTAGTGACTCAAAAAGCTATTTATACTGTTAGATGGAAAGCTAGTGGTTGGGTGAATGACAGCACGAAGGTGTAAGATGGATACAACCTTACCTCTGTTAAACTACCAATTTGCACTTCAAACTTGGGGAATCTATAGCAGCCAATTAGCCTTATGAATCTTTATAAATTTATGCAAGGCAAGCCTATTCTGCCCATTAAATTGTCAAGAGGGTATAAAAAAATTTTAGTAAGTTTTATGCATGGTCTACCTTTTTTCAGTACTAAACAAAATTCTAATATTTATATAGTATCTGAATACGTTAGGGAAATAACATAGCACTCAACTATGCACAGCCACTAAAGGCTACACACACACACGGTGGTCTCTTCTAAGGAATTCAATCTACAGGTTTCAACCAACCTTGCACATTTAAGTTCAATAACCAATCCCTTTTTCCTCCAGTCTTCTGGTATATCCTCTGAGGTCACAGGCCCTTTCTCTTCTCCTCCTGCAGTGGTCCCTGCTCCTGAACAGTGCAGCATTCATGTTTAAGCACCATTCTGCTTAGCAGTATGTAAACTCTGGCCCCTAAAGGGGTTGGTCCATGAGTGCTTGGACTTAAGTTGTCTAATGTGGTTGGAGGGGGGGGGGGTTCACTGAACTTGGATAAGAACTAGCAGTGGGCCCCAGATCAGCAAGTCTGCAACACCGGGGTATTACATTGAACATTGCATTTTTTTTTATTTAGAGCTGCTGGGATAGCTATACTTTGAAAAGTACAAAAAGGTAGAGTTCGTCTTTACTATGGAGCATGTCCATACATAATCTGGCCACATAACCTAAACCCACAAAAAATACAGATCAGAGAAAAACATGATAGCAGTGTTAAAAAAAAAAATTAAGCCTGTCTAAAGCTTTATCAGAAACTAGCAGACAAAACTTAAAAGGTAAAGTAATGCTGCTGTAGACCCACCAGTTTGGGCTTCAGCTGATCCTCACTGTCACCATGACCCAGCCGCCCGTACCGTCCTTTTCCCCAAGTATAGAGTTCTCCAGCTGCAGTTATACAAGCACTGTGAGCTCCTCCAGCAGCAATATCTATTACTTCCGTTCCTCGAAGAGATTCGATTACACGAGGCCGATCACACGGGCTAGAAAAGGCAAAACAATAAATTTGCTAAAAACATTCAAACTACAGGCCACAAGTGAATGAAAAATCATAAGCATAACAAAAACAGAAACTACACAAGTGGATATTATGCCACGTCCAACCAAAAGAGTTATGTAGGCGCAGCTTGTGTTGCTGAATCACCCACTGCTTCCAATGTGGCTTTGGGGCTCCAGAGACATAACACTCCACCACACACACACACACACAGACTTTTGCACAACCACAGATGCAGAGCTATAGCTGGTGGGATAGCATTTTATACTTAAACTGACTGCTTTATTTGGATGGCAGAGGCGGCCATGGTTCTATGGTGTAAATCTACTGGAGCCAAAACCCGAATACAAGTAAGCAAGGATTAAATCCATGCCATGGTTTTATTATTATCTGTGACCTTACTAGGTAGATTCACATTGTCTGTCTATCATATTGACCATAGTCAGAACTACAGTAATGCTAAATCCAAAATTTTACAGTTGTTACCAGAGCAAGAGGCAAAGTAAATCTTCCAAAGGGACACCTGTTTCAGAAGCAACTGTCTAAACCCCCCCCTCACTTTCCTCTTTCCTGTTATGTCTACAGGACAGGTAATAAAAGGGAAGTCTGCCCAAAGAGACACAAAGCAAAATATAAACCAACAGAGGTTTTATCTCTTCCCTGCTTTTTCTAAAACTAACAAAAACTTTTTTTTCTGACATTAGAGCTGGGTGAGAACCTCACCACATCAAACTTGACAGAGGTTCTAACACTATGGTATGTAAACTCCAACTATAAGTATAAACTTTATTGATCTCTTGTGATCACTTCATAGATGGAGGTGCTATTCTGCAAAGTACTGTATGTGGTTTATGGATGTTGGAACATATTTGTAATGTACAAGTGAACTGTACCTTCTGTTTCCGTGGCCCAGTTTTCCATCTTCTGCCTCTCCCCAAGAATACACCTCTCCTTCGGAAGACAGGGCAAGGCAATGTTTGCCACCAGAATTTACTGCCACCTTTTTCACAAATACATGTTGGATGGATTCCAGCAGTGTTGGTGTGGACACAGACTCTGTGCCACCAATTCCCAGCCTTCCACCAGCCCCATATCCTGTAGCGTACAGCTAAACAAAAGGGAAGACCATAAGAAACAAAGCCTTAGGTATAGCAACACAACATTTTAAAACACAGAAAGTTACCTTCCCATCAGCTGTGACGGCAAACAATGTTTGTTCTCCCCCAATCAGCTGGATTGGTCTGAGTGTTGCCAATGCTTCACAAGGAGTTGGCACCTTGACTTTAGCACCTTCAATCCCTCCAAGTTGCCCTCTGTGATTATGACCCCAGCCGTAGATGGTTCCACTTCCACCAGCCGACAAAGTCCAATCATCGGGTCGTCTACAACGAAATCAATGTTGTTCCATAAAGCCAAAGTCTTTACTGATCTGGTGAATACATTAAGCATTAATAATTGCAGGTGCTCTTTGAACATCCAGTACAACCAACCTGTTCATCCATTGAACAAGCTGTTCATCTTGTTCTCTCCTGAACATCTCATGACTCTCATGAAGAGCATTCATGCTTTCATTATCTGCCATTAATTCTCGAATCTTCTTAGCAACCTTAACAGAGTGGTACATCATTTTAAAGGGTAAAAGAAAAATCTTACATTATTCATCATTTTAATTCCCATTAAACATACAAAGCTGTTTACCTCATCCAAAAAAAGTCGAGGTAGTGGTGTTCTTTTGTCTAATGCTACAGCAACTCTAGAAGCCATGCAGTATCTTCTGAACCATGCCCACTTGTGAGTCTCCGCACAGCATGGAAGAGTATCCAACTCTAGGTCACAAGCGAGGGCAACCAACACCTACAAATGTGCATGTCAAAAACATTAATAATCCAACATAAATTGAAACCATTTAGAGACTTTAAGACAGCAACAAAACTCCATCACTTTACACTTACAAACGAAAACATCAGTTTGATGCACAACTTAAAAAGTAATACTGTGCTTGGTGATGAATGGCTAAAACAGCCACGCTCAACGAGGGATCTGTGAAACCCTAGGGTTCCTTGAACTGCATCTGATTGCCGTCCCATTTATTGATGCCTACACAGTTCCAGAGCCAACTGCAGGAAACCAATGGTCGATTGAGTTGTAGATAAAGGCAGAATTCTATCCACCACTGTTAGGGAGGCATACCTTAGATTGTAAGCTCCTTGAGGGTAGGGACTGATGTGAATGTACAATATATATATTTGTAAACTGCTGCGTAAATTGACGGCGCTATACAAGTACCTAAAATAAATAAATACTTCCCACTAACCACCAATATAAGGGGAATTTTCCCACTGGTCTTCAATGAAATGGTTTAAGCAGAAGTTCCCTAGGACTTAGAAATTATTTCAAGGGTTTCTCTGGGGCAAAAAGGTTGAGAAAGGCTGGGCTAGAAAATGGAGTATACATATTGACATGGAGTCTGCATGTTGACATAATCATTGAAAAGCAACAGTATAATCCCTGTGGTGTGTCTCTAACATTTCCTATCAGTGACATTTAATGTGCATTTATTTTCCCCATGAACAAATGATTTATCTTTTCTTTTTTTCACAACTCTTCACTAGCCTTGCTTTCTGCTCTAAGCCTAGTACATGCAGGCCGAATGTCAGACGGCATCGGCCGGTTCAATAGAAACAGGACGACGTTCGGCCCGTGTGTACAGCAGCTGGTCTAACAGAAGCTAGTCATTCGTTCGGCTTCTGTTGAAGGGTCATGACCAAAAAAGGTCTGCCAACCGCCTCCCGATCAGCGCTTCCAGCCAATTGTGGCAAACACAATAGCACAGCAGGGGAGATCGCCGTACTAACATCGGATTGTTAGTACAGCGGCTCTGACTTGAGCTGACACTAGAAGTGTGTACGAGGCTTAAAACATATGCACACTTTTTCAAATTCTGTTGTCACCATGGGTAACCTATCAAAGCACTTACAGGAACAACTGAAGTAAAAATCCCACCCTGACTGCATTTAACAATGGTCTGCCATTGTGCAGGTCATATAAATCTCAGAAAAAACGCAATACATACATTGTGTACACAAGTATATGTGACAACAAATGAAAATGCTTTTGGCTGGTATATGTGGACCGAAGCGTAGCTAGTCCCGAAAATATAATTTATACGAAAAAAAGAGAAATGCCCAAGGGACATTGTGGTTTTTGTTTGTATAAATTTAGGTGACAACTAAACTAATTATTTAACTACATCTTTACATGAAATATATCGGTCCATGTGACCCATAAGTTTTTATAATGTTCTGTTTTCTGAACTGCAATTCTGTTGAAGGAGGGTAAGCTGTGTAAGATACCCATTATTGCAGGGGTCTCCAAACTTTTCAAAGGGCCAGTTTACTGTCCTTCAGGCTTTGGGGGGCCAAATTGTGGTCAGTGGGGGTAGAAAATATCCCAGGCCCAACATCAGTGAGAATAAATATAGCCTCAGGGTTGGTGGTGAATAGGAAGAGGAATAGGCCCCCATTGTTGGTATCCGTGAGAGGAATAGTGCCCCACTGTTGGTGTCACTGGGAAGAATAGTGCCCCAAGGGCTGGATAAAAGCTAGCAAAGGGCCACATCTGGCCCTCAGGCTGCAGTTTGCAGACCACTGATTTATTGGAAAGAAAAGGAGTTAAAAGCTGGATATAACCTTGAAGAAAGGGCTGTGAAGTAATTGCTTTCCTCCTCTGACAATTGGGTCTTCGTATTCAAATTGTCTTTGTAAAGCTTCAGGCAGTCCCTTCACAAGAGCAGCTAACGCACTGCCAGTAAAACTCTAAGAGAAACAAACATGAAACAAATAACCAGCATAAATATACCCATTATAATCTATTAAAATAATAAGAAACACACACATATACACTGCTCAAAAAAATTAAAGAAACGCTTTTTAATCAGAGTATAGCATCAAGTCAAGTAAACTTCTGGGATATTTATTTTGGTCAGTTAAGTAGCAGAGAGGGTTGTTAAGTTTAAGCTGCTTTGGTGTTAATGAAATTAACAATAGGTGCACTAGATGGGCAACAATGAGACGGCCTCCCAAAACAGGAATGGTTTTACAGGTGGAGGCCACGGACATTTTTTTTTTGTGACTTACAAACATAAAGCGCTACACTTTTTACTTTTATATTTCACTTAGCATTATATGGTCTAATGCAGTGTATGCTGCTTTTTCTTCCATTTGCACATTAGCTTTTTATTTCTTCAATCTTTTCTGACTGTTTTTCACTAGTTTTGCATTGGCTAGGGTCAGTGCCACTACTGGTAGCATGAGGCGCTACCTGGACCCTATAGAGGTTGCACAGGCAGTACAACTCCTCCAGGATGGGACATCAATACGTGCCATTGCCAGAAGGTTTGTTGTGTCTCCCAGCACAGTCAAGAGCATGGAGGAGATTCCAGGAGACAGGCAGTTACACTAGGAGAGCTGGACAGGGCCGTAGAAGGTCCTTAACCCATCAGCAGGACCAGTATCTGCTCCTTTGTGCAAGGAGTAACAGGATGAGCACTGCCAGAGCCCTACAAAATGGCCTCCAGCAGGCCACTGGTGTGAATGTCTCTGACCAAACAATCAGAAACAAACTTCATGAGGATGGCCTGAGGGCCCAATGTCCTCTATTGGGCCCTGTACTCACTGCCCACACCATGGACCTCAATTGGCATTTACCATTGAACATCAGAATTGGCAGGTCTGCCACTGGCACCCTGTGCTTTTCTCAGATGAGAGGAGGTTTACCCAGGAGCACATGTGACAGACATGAAAGGGTCTGGAGAAGCCGTGGAGAACATTATTCTGTCTAACATCGTTCGGCATGACCAGTTTGGTTGTGGGTCAATGATAGTCTGAGGGGGCATATCCATGGAGGGGTGCACAGACCTCTACAGGCTAGACAATGGCACCCTGACTGCCATTAAGTATCAGGATGAAATCCTTGGCCCCATTGTCAGACCCTACGCTGGTGCAGTGGGTCGTTCCTGGGTTCCTCCTGGTGCAAGACAATGCCCGGCCTCATGTGGTGAGAGTATGCAGCCAGTTCCTGGAGGATGTAGGAATTGATACCATTGAATGGCCCCCACACTCGCCTGACCTAAATCCAATAGAACACCTCTGGGACATTATGTTTCAGTCCATCCGACGCCACCAGGTTGCACCACAGTCTGTTCAGGAGTGTAGTGATGCCCTGATCCAGATCTGGGAGGAAATAATACCCCAGGACACCATCCGCTGTCTCATTAGGAGCATGCCCCAATGTTCTCCGGCATTCATACAAGCACGTGGGGGTCATACAATCTACTGAGTACCAGTTTGAATTCCTGCAATGCAATTTCAGCAAAATAGATTAGCCTGCTGCATCATTTTTTTCACTTTGATTTTCGGGGTGGCTTTGAATTCAGCCCTCTGTAGGTTGATAATTTTCATTTCCATCATAATGTGGCATTCTTTCATTCCTAACACATCACCCAGTCCACATCAGTATAGATATCCAGCATATTTTTCCCCCATTGAGATCTGATGTGTTTTAAAAGTCTTCCTTTCATTTTTTTGAACAGTGTACATACATACACACACCGATAATAATAAAGTTCAGCACCACAGCTTTGAAGGAAGCTATATCTATGTAAGTGATGGCTATCAATGATCCACAACAGACATACTGGCATAATACTGGTATAATGTGTGTAACTAGCCATTGAGTTTAACATATTTTACAACCCCCGCAACCACAAAACTGAAACATCAGTCATGTAAAGCTGGCCTATTAAAAAGAAATAAATAAAACCTTTCCCAGGTATTTTCACATCCTGTACTATAGGACAAAATACTAACAAGCAAGAAAAAAAAAAAAAAAAAAAAAAAAGAAAAAAAAGAAAAACTGCATACCATTGCACGTGCCTCACTGTCGCCATCTCCCAGGAGCCTATTGATGTTAATAGACTGTCCAAACTCAGTAGTAAGAAGCTTCCTTAGCCTCTGTAATGCCCACATCCTGTGACCTGCAGCTGCAGAAAAGAATACATGCAAACTTAAAGGCTAAAAGTCCACTTTTTGGACCATGTTACACCTATATTTAGGTGCAACATGGAAGCATAAATGACCCCAAAAAACAATTTGCAAATGAACTCATGCGTCATTCTGTTAGGTTTGAAATTTGCTCAGCTTTGTATGGCTCCACCCACACAGCTGTATCATTCATGTCCGGAAAAAATATGGCGTAAGTACAAGTTCCATCTGCCCCTCTGGCAGAAATTTACAAATACCTTGGCATATTTATCTTATTTGTGAATTTACAGTAGTGTTTTGTCTGTTATGTTATTGCTAAACCCAAGGCATTCCTTAAATGAGGAAAAATAAACTGTACTTATGGACATACCAAGTGCGCTGAGCTGGGCACACGCGGCAAGGGATGCAGCTAGACGAGGAACAATTCCCCGATTGGATGCAAAATTTAGCCGGAAATCCAGAAGACAAGTGACCAGGTCCATGGATGGACAGGACAGGATGCAACGATCTGAAAGGAGATCTTTTGGACCTTTATAAAAAAAAATAAAAGAGAAGACATACTTAAAGTGGACCTTCAGTCATTTTTTATCTTTCCATCTATTAAATCTTTCGCCCTTGTTTTAACTTTGGATATTAAAAAATTGTTTTTTTCTGCCAGTAAATACTCTAAGGCCTTCAGCACCTATACATCCACAGAGAGTACTTTGTTTTTATCACAATTGTACAGGAACATAAATTCTCCCATTAATAGCTATACAAACTAGCAGCATGAAAAAGGTAAAAAAACTGTATTAGTGAACGGCTTTCCATTGTGTGGGAGCTAGGTGCACCTTTTGCCCATTCATATTCAACAGCCAAGCCAATTATGCAAATACTTGCTGAAAGCACCGTCATTGTAAAATAAATAAATAAATAAAAGAAACACACTTAGGCTTCATGCACACAGGACGTTAAAAAAAAGTCCTAAAAACGTCAGTAGCTTATCAGTGATTTTTTTCAGCTTTTATTCGCGTTATACTACTGGCATTTTTGAGCGTTTTTAAAGGGCCAGCGTTTTTTTTTCTCTCAATTGATCTAAAACATTTAAAAACGTTAGGGACCGGCGTTAAGCCGCGTTTTCGAGCGTATTTTACAGCTGAAAAACGTCTCTCAGAACCCACTGGTCTTGGGTTTTTTTTACAGCTCAAAAACGTCCCTGCCAAAACAGCTGATAACAGCCTATGTGTGCATAAACACATAGGATAACATGATGGAGAGTTTATTGACTGTAGAAAAAAAAAAACATCTGCAGCTAAAAACAGCTGCTGTAAAACAGTCAAAAAACATCCTGTGTGCATGAGGCCTTAAAGCGGACCTTCAGTCATTTTTTATCTTTCCATCTATTAAATCTTTTGCCCTTGTTTTAACTTTGGATATTAAAACATTTTTTTTTCTGCCAGTTATACAGCCCACTTCCTCTTTCGTGTCTGGTAATTAGCTTAGGCTAATGACATCATGTACAGCTCTCTCTCTCCTACTCGCGTGAGAGTATGCCAGCAGGGGGGGGGGGGGGGGGT
>BLSH010253912.1:437754-469981 GCA_018402905.1 Glandirana rugosa | reverse complement strand
GTGGGGCTGGGAGGACTAGAGCATACAAGCATGCCACGTCCTACAATAGCAGTATGTGATATAAAGTAACTAGGAGAAAAGTGGACTTTTTAGGCATGCTGGGTAAAAAATGCATAAACTTTGTTACACCAAAGCACAAAAGTGCTTAAGATGCATAACATGTATAAAACCTTAAAATCAGTTACAAAAAGAACATGTGATCAAGGTAGCTAGACACCACCATAGGTCATAAGTTCTGGTTACTAGGTAGATGAACCAGGACTGGGGGGAACCAAACTGTCCACCTTATAAAGAACACGGCCCCAATCAGTGGCGTCCGCGCCAATGGACACACCTCAGGAAGCGGCGTGTGACGCCACCGACCCGGCATGTTTCCTCCGCACATGCGCACTCAGAACCCCGCGCCCACGCAGTGCAGACAAGCACAGACACAAGGGGAAAGACGGCCGCACGGAGGAGGCAGAGAGGGTCTCCAGAGGGCTTCTTCTAACGGACACCTCCCACGCCGCAGCACCAATGCCCCAATTGGGACCGGGAAGGACCACTCATGGCTGGTACTTGCGGCGCTTTGAGCCGCATACCTACCAAGGATAACGCTCACTCCAAGGATCCAGAGGTATGGGCAAGGAGCGTCCCAACCAAGAGGGTATCCACTAGTTGGCGAGCCTGAACCTGGGGACACGAAGTGCTGCTGGAGATAAAAAATGAATACAAAACCCATATCAGAACTATACATATAGGGCATGGAGGGATAGCATATAGATATAACGAATGGTGAATTGTCTAAAAAGCAAGACTAAACACAAATGTCCCATTTAGGGATTACCGCACAAAGGGAATACATAATCCAGAGACACATGAACACCGCAGAGGCAGATTAGGACGCATAGCAGAACTTCCCAAAGTACCCAAGGACGATTCAAATCAGGAGAGGCCCACCAATTGTGGGCAGGCATATAGGATTATTGAAATTACCTTACGACAATATAGTGATTAAGCAGAAAGGTAAGTAAATACATATGTGCATCCATATGGGGGCTAGTGTGTTGGAGGTGCTGTTGTGCCCTCTCCAATAGCACAATGGATTGATAAATCCGAAAATAGATGCGTACATGACTCATATCTTCACTGGTTCCATTTACAGGAAAGGCTTATAAGTGAGAACCTCGTTGAGGCCTGGGGCTTTACTAAAACCTCTGCGGCGTTCATGTGTCTCTGGATTATGTATTCCCTTTGTGCGGTAATCCCTAGATGGGACATTTGTGTTTAGTCTTGCTTTTTAGACAATTCACCATTTATTATATTTATATGCTATCCCTCCATGCCCTGTATGTATAATTCTGATATGGGTTTTGTATTCATTTTTTATCTCCAGCAGCACTTCATGTCCCCAGGTTCAGGCTCGCCAACTAGTGGATACCCTCTTGGTTGGGACGCTCCTTGCCCATACCTCTGGATCCTTGGGGCGAGCGTTCTCCTTGGTAGGTATGCGGCTCAAAGCGCCACAAGTACCAGCCCTGAGTGGTCCTTCCCGGTGCCAATTGGGGCATTGGTGCTGCGGCGTGGGAGGTGTCCACTGGAGGGAGCCCTCTGGAGACCCTCCCTGCCTCCCCTGTGCGGCCGTCTTTCCCCTTGTGTCGGTGCTTGTCTGCACCGCAATTTGCCATATGGCTCTGCACTGCGCAGGTGCTGGGTTCGAAGTGCGCATGTGCGGAGGCAACACTCCGGGTCGGTGGTGTCACACGCCGCTTCCTGCGGCGTGTCCATTGGCACGGATGCCACTGATTGGGGCCATGTTCTTTATAAGGTGGACAGTCCTCCTGGGACTTCATGGCAGCAGCACGCAGGGGAGAACACACGCGTATGTGTACTAACTTTAGGTAAGCCGAATCTCTGGCTCTACAAGGGTATCTATACAGGCCCCCTTTCTTGGTATCCAACATATACTTTTGTGGATTTAACTTATTTCTATTATTATTTTTATTTCATCTCCAGTACCTTCGTTTTGGACACATACAGATCTCTACTGAGACCTTCGTGCACAGACCCTGTTATACCACAGGATTGGAACTATATTGCCTCTAGTCCCAGCAGACTTTGCTGTATCAACCCACCATCTCCATTTCTGCGTGACCCCCAAAGTGGGGATATCCTAAGCTTATATTATTGAAGGTATTTTTTTTGTACATATCAGTCTACCATTTCTTTTAATTGAATTCCTTTATGTGCCTCTCTTGTGTGCACCTAGAGGCCTGAGGGGCCTTCATTCTAAGGCTACCTGACCTAGACTTACCTCATATGCATATGTTATACATATTGACTGTTACCAGTCTTACATTGTCTTCACCCATCTTCATTGTACACAGGCCCCCATACCTGCCACATGTGGCCTCTGTTGTGATTCGGGCATTTTTTTTGGGGGGGGGGGGGGTGCCTCCATTAGGGCTTCGCTGTTTTACCTTCTTGGGTGACCCTGCTGAACCCCTGGGGGACACGTGCTGCTGCATATCTGCGCTTTACCTATACCATGTAAGTGATTTTAGTTCACTTTCCATGTATTTGTTACTACGTCTTTATGTAGACATACAGTGGGGCAAAAAAGTATTGAGTCAGTTTAGTAAGTTCTCCCACTTAAAAAGATGAGAGAGGCCTGTAATTTTCATCATAGGTACACTTCAACTATGAGAGACAGATTGAGAAAAAAAATCCAGAAAATCACATTCTATGATTCTTAAAGACTTTATTTGCAAATTATGGTGGAAAATAAGTATTTGGTCAATAACAAAAGTTAATCTCAATACTTTGTTATATACCCTTTGTTGGCAATGACAGAGGTCAAACATTTACTGTAAGCCTCCACAAGGTTTTTCCACATTGTTGCTGGTAGTTTGGCCCATTCCTCCATGCAGATCTCCTCTACAGCAGTGATGTTTTGGGGCTGTCGCTGGGCAACACAGATTTTCAACTCCCTCCAAAGATTTTCTATGGGGTTGAGATCTGGAGACTGGCTAGGCCACTCCAGGACCTTGAAATGCTTCTTACGAAGCCACTCCTTCGTTGCCCGGGCGGTGTGTTTTGGATCATTGTAATGCTGAAAGACCCAGCCACGTTTCATCTTCAATGCCCTTGCTGATGGAAGGAGGTTTTTACTCAAAATCTCACGATACATAGCCCCATTCATTCTTTCCTTTACACAAATCAGTCGTCCTGGTCCCTTTGCAGAAAAACAGCCCCAAAGCATCATGTTTCCACCCCCATGCTTCACAGTAGGTATGTTGTTCTTTGGATGCAACTCAGCATTCTTTCTCCTCCAAACACGACAAGTTGAGTTTTTAAAAAAAAGTTCTATTTTGGTTTCATCTGACCATATGACATTCTCCCAATCCCCTTCTGGATCATCCAAATGCTCTCTAGCAAACTTCAGACGGGCCCGGACACGTCTGGCACTGCAGGATTTGCGTCCCTGGCGGCGTAGTGTGTTACTGATGGTAGCCTTTGTTACTTTGGTCTCAGCTCTCTGCAGGTCATTTACTAGGCCCCCCGTGTGGTTCTGGGATTTTTACTCACAGTTCTTGTGATCATTTTGACCCCATGGGGAGAGATCTTGCGTGGAGCCCCAGATCGAGGGAGATTATCAGTGGTCTTGTATGTCTTCCATTTTCTAATAATTGCTCCCACAGTTGATTTCTTCACACCAAGCTGCTTACCTATTGCAGATTCAGTCTTCCCTGCCTGGTGCAGGTCTACAATTTTGCTTCTGGTGTCCTTTGACAGCTCTTTGGTCTTGGCCATAGTGGAGTTTGGAGTCTGACTGTTTGAGGTTGTGGACAGGTGTCTTTTATACTGATAACGAGTTCAAACAGGTGCCATTAATACAGGTAACGAGTGGAGGACAGAAGAGACTCTTAAAGAAGAAGTTACAGGTCTGTGAGAGCCAGAAATCTTGCTTTTTTGTAGGTGATCAAATACTTATTTTCCACCATAATTGGCAAATAAATTCTTTAAAAATCAGACAATGTGATTTTCTGGATTTTTTTTCTCATTCTGTCTTTCATAGTTGTAGTGAACCTATGGTGAAAATTACAGGCCTCTCTCACCTTTTTAAGTGGGAGAACTTGCACAATTGGTGGCTGACTAAATGCTTTTTCGACATGTATGCATTTACTTTCAACAGACCATCATTATCAGCTCCAGATGAAGCGCAAAATCTTGATGCACGAAACTAGTTGAGCTTCACCTATGTACCTGCCTCTGGAACCTACAAGTGGCGTGAACCCTACTCATACACCTTTTAAATATGCTGTACTATTCTCTGGTATCACTTATTGCACGTAATAGGGTTTCAAAATACCACTATATATCCCAGATGATGTATTATAACAATTGTTTGGTTCCCCCCAGTCCTGGTTCATCTACCTAGTAACTTGTGGTGACCTATGGTGGCATCTAGCTACTTTGATTACATGTTCTTTTTGTAACGGATTTTAAGGTTTTGTACATGTATTGCGTCTTAAGCACTTTTGTGCTTTGGTGTAAAAAATAAAGTTTATGCATTTTTTACCCAGCATGCCTAAAAAGTCCACTTTTCTCCTAGTTACTTTATATCACATATTTAAACTTCCAGAAAACCCAGACTTAGGGTTCACTGTTTTCCACTTGCCCAGACATGATCTACCAGAAACGTGGAACTATTTGCCTTTTCCAATAGGTTTACTGTGTCCATGGCACTAGGATTCCTTGTATTAACTTATTTGTTTAAATAACCCAAGACTTTCATTTATAAATATATCTGTCCCAATAAAATATATAATCAAGTGTGAAAGACTTCCTACTTCCATAAGACTAAAGCTGGCCATGCACTGTACGAATTTCAGCCGATTCCTGAGTAACTGGCTAAAATTCATTCTGTGGCCACCTGTTGCCTGATATCCCTTGACTGAAAAATTGAGTTCAGGGAAAGCTGCTGCATCCAGTCAAATTCAGCTGTTGCTTGGGTATTTTGCACTCTCTTACTAGCTGGGTTACATCTGAAATGGGAGATACATGTGCTGGATCACTGCATCACACCTGGCAAAGCTCCAAACCTGGGGGGGTAGATGGTTAGGGGATATGTACCAATCCTGGAAACCCACTCACACACGCCAATTCTGGTAAGCAATTTTGTATTGGATACTTTCACCAGTAGAAAAGCTGGCTAGGACCCACCAACACATCAACATTACATGTTTGGCAGTACTTCCCTTCCCATTGTTTTTCTTTTTTTTTTTTT
Organism: Glandirana rugosa; assembly: GCA_018402905.1. Taxonomy (NCBI): domain Eukaryota; kingdom Metazoa; phylum Chordata; class Amphibia; order Anura; family Ranidae; genus Glandirana; species Glandirana rugosa. The sequence goes on along the minus strand of BLSH010253912.1, from coordinate 464,712 downwards.
TGTTATACCACCTTAAGAGGGTAAGTTCAGCTTAGTTTTCATACAAGCCTCCCTTCCCATTGTTAAAGCGGAGTTCCACCCAAAAATGGAACTTCCGCTTTAAGCACTCCTCACCCCCTTACATGCCACATTTGGCATGTAATTTTTTTTTGGGGGGGGGGGGGTGTGTCCCCAGGTTTCAGAGGGACTTCCTGTCCCTCTTCCACCTTCCGCCTCGGGGCCGCCTAGGCGACTCCTCCTCTCCTCCTAGGCGGCCCCTCCCTCCTGGCAATCTTCTGGGACACGTCACAGGTCCCAGAAGATTGCCTGGCCACTGGCAACGCAACTCGCGCATGCGCAGTGCGTGCCCGGCCGTGAAGCCACGGCCGGTGCCCACACCTGCAATGCCGGCGCCGCAGGGAGGAGGGGGGAGACGAGCGAGGCTTCGGGAGCAGCCGTCGCTGGACCGGGAGACAGGTAAGCTACTGTTTATTAAAAGTCAGCAGCTATACTTTTTGTAGCTGCTGACTTTTAATAAACAAAAAAAGCATGGAACTCCGCTTTAAATTGTAAATCATTTTTTGGATCAGCACATTGAGGTTTTTTTTCTGGATTGTTTACGTGACATACCAGGGTCCTTCTGCCACTGCTTCAACTTTGTGCAGCTCTGTATGATGTGAGTTGCATTCGCTGTGTCATTCTCCTGTGAGCCAAGGTTGACAGGATGCCACACCCCCATGGGTTATGTCTGACAGCCTGGAAAACCAGCAGCAGTGGAGGATGGAAGAGCATGCAGTAGACAGCTTTGCAGCATGGAAGACCACTTTTTTTTTTTTTCTTTTTTTAAGGCAGTGGGGTTGATTTGCTAAAACTGGAGAGTGCTAAATCTGGTGCAGCTGTGCATGGTAGCCAATCAGCTTCTAACTTCAGCTTGTTCAATTATGCTTTGACAAAAAAGAATGGAAGCGGATTGGTTCCTATAGAAAGCTGCCCCGGATTTTGCACACTCCAATTTTATTAAATCAACTCCAAGGTTGTTTTTTTTTTTTTTTTTTAAAAGGTAAGGAAAAAAAAGCAGCAGCTGTGAAGGAGCTGTGAAGAATCTTAATGTGATCTTAAATACAAACTGAAACATGCTGATTTTGCTCATCTACACAAGCTCTAAAATAGATCATGCATGTTCGTATCAAGTGAAGACCTGCAACATCCTCCTCTGTCTACACTATCAATAGCCACATGGAAGCTGAGCATACAGATACAACACAACAGCTAAACCAGATTAAAATCTAGTAGTAAGATGCACTGCATCAAATCTTACCTTGGAACCTTTCAGTCCTCCCAGCTGATCCTTGTCATTCAAACCCCACACAAAAACCTTGGTTCTGATTGTTGCTGCAGATTCTGAAGCCACTATTTTTTTCCTGACAAAGCTAAACAGATACAGCTTGTTCATCTACTATGAATAAACCACAACAAAGCTAAACTGCATTCTAATAATTAATCAGCTTTCACAAACCTCTGAAAGAAAAATATAGAGCATTTTCACTGAGCACATTGGTGGGGCTTTTTTAGCAATAAGTGATGTGATTTTCACATTTTATATACACGTCGTCATGCTTTTGTTACCGTAGTGAATATATTTTGTAGATTAGCCAATATAGGCATAACTACATTTTGCAGCAATATCTCACTGTTCCTATGTAACCAAATCAGCCACACAGACAGTACATTTACTTGTACATCAACTTGTATTGCAAAAAAAAAGAGAAGTAAAAGACAATCAATCAAGTGTATCACTGCAAACCACAGCCTTTGTATGTAATGATCACTGGCAAATGTATACAATTACAAAAATATATGTGTATTTATTTCAGGCATGTATAAAGTACTTTCTATTTAGCTTAAATATAGTAGAAAACACCTGTAGTAATTCCGAGGTGGCGAGTGGTCGGTGCACTGGCTTGTAAGGCCCTCCTAGCACCCGAGCAAACATATAGATAAAAGAAAGCCGGAAATTCAATCTTCCGCAATGAAGACATTTATTAATCCAGGTGTAGTACAAAATATAGGGCTTACGCATTTTGGTGTGTAGCCTTAATCATAGCAATAAAATCCTCAGAACAACATTTATATACAAATCCTGCCCCTACCAATACAGGCTATGAATTCATAAATATATTCATTGTGGAAGACTGAGCTGCCGGCTTTCTTTTATCTACATGCTTTCTATTTAGGCAGCACGTGTCATACTATTCAGTCACATAAAAATACGGTTTTAAAACCATCTCATTTCCACAGATATAGAAAAAAATATGTATATCACATCACTGTGTCACCATCTAAACTGGAAAAGTGGTGGGGACACCCAAAACTGAAGTGGACTAAAAGGAAACGGTGTCTGAGAGGACACCTGCCAAGTACAAGCATTGACACATGGAAGGGGAAGGGATCACATATTAGAAGTACTAGGTAGGTCACTTCACTTTCTTGGGCTAATACAGCAATGAGAGAATAAAAAATGGAAAAGCAAGTTTTTTTTTTTTTTACCAGCTATGGGGATCTTAATTAGAGAGAAGCTGTTGTAATTCCATGTATGGGCAAAACATAGACTCGCTTTAAAAATAAAATGCATTAAATGTCTCCCAAAAACTTCAAAAGGAATGAGCAGTGTCCGTGCAACAAATACAGAAGCTCCATTAAAACTTTAATCCCTTCAAATCTAACAGGAAATGTGTCAGTATGAGCAGTTATTACCATATGCCCCACCCACAAAGAAATTGAGAATTTTGGGATCATTCTTCATTTTTTTTTTTTTTTTTTAACTCTTCTAGTACTTACCTTCCAGTGCTAGTCTTATCATCATCCTCTTCTTCATTATCAGAGGCAAGAAATGGAACTGTTGCTAGATCCTCATCTTCTGCTCGGATCTGTCCAATAATGCTCAGCTCGTGGATTTTACAGTCAATGCCAGAGCTCCGACACTGCTTAATGGCAATCTCAATATATCTGTGATACTAAAGTGGGTGAGGAAAAATAGCACATTAGCATAAAATTCAAATACAAAGAACACTGCTAAAAATGCAGCTGCAGGACCCACTTACCTCTGTACAGTCACTAAGCAGCAACACACTCATGTCTATAGGATTTATGTTGATTGTCTTTAATTCTATGAGGTTATTAAGAGAGTTCCCCCCTAAAACAAAAAAGTTTGCATAAACCTGATATATAGATGAAAAAAACAAGTGATTAAAGATGATGTGATCGCATTTAATTAAAGTAGCCTTTGTTTTTTTTAATTTAATAAAAGCTGCAGAATGAAAAGGATTAAAAACACTACATTGCCATTTCTTTATGGTCCATTGAGTGACACAGCTCTGATAAACATAGGGATATATGGCCGCCTACGTGAGAATTGGGCACTAGGCAAAAAAATAAAGAAACGAAAGACTTGCCCCTTTAAGCGTATAACTCCTCCCACTTCAAATCTCACCAGTTATACAGTTTGTGTCCCAGGAGAATGAATGTCTCCTTCCTCTCTGATGTATTTTTAACTTTTCTACTAGCAACAGCTACTGGTAGATTCATGCTGGATATACTGAAATTCCAGCCAACAGTGCTGGGAGATTCATGCTAGATATATTGACACCCCCCTGCTTGCTTCTCTGGTCGCTTCCTACGCATGGTCTGCTATTACTATAAGCACCCTTCCAAACACCTACCACTGCTTTCTGTGCGCCCCAAGCTCTAAGGTGGCGATTGCAGCTCTCAGTGGGAGTGAAAGCTGTTTACTTTGACTGGTCCATTGCTGGCACTTTCAGTTGGAAAATATCCAGTTCTCTATGGATTGCCACCTGCAAAAACATTTGGCACACTGCCTCTTCTGTTTAGCCCCTGGGTACATGGCTTTGGCTCTCTGATTATTCCTGAAGAGAGCGTCAGTTTCTTCTTTAAAGTTGTATTTCCTTTTTAACTGTGTCCAACATGTTTGTTTCCAGATGAAAGGCCAATCGCGCCGGGGCTGTAGACAAATTGTTCCTGAGTGTTTTTAATGTATGCAAGGCAGAATCTGGTGCAGGAAAGGACGGTGAAACTTGTGCTTCTAGCAAGTCCAGGGCTGAAATTTTTTTTTAGCATATCCTTATCAGGCATTCCTCCTTCGTTCTATCTTACGAAGGATTATTTTTCTTCTGTTATGGAAGGATTTATGTCTGCTGGAGAAAGCTGTTGCTGCTCCTGCTCACAAAAGGTTTAAAATGCCCACAATCTTCTTCACCTGCAGCCGCTGATGAAGAGAAGTTTACTATGTCTAGATCTGTCAGATTACCTAGAAGATTCTAGAGCTATCTGTCAGAACTACGGTAAAAAAAAAAAAAATAAATAAAAAAAATTCATGTATATATATATATATATATATGTATGTATGTATGTATAGGTTCATGACTCCATACTAGAAAATCTTAGGTCATCACACCTGTGATCCTCTCAGAACAGAATACAATGGCATTTATCACCTTGTTGACGTCTACAAACAAGTTTTATTATACAATGAATTTTCAACAGAGCCAAGAAGATAAGGAAATGGCCCATGTTTGAACGAACTGAATACTTTAAAGTTTCCCATTGTTCGTAAAGAAAGTTGGTTTTGCAAGTTACAGACTCAACTGAGCCGCCATTGTTTCACCTGGTGAAAATACAATGAAAACCCCAATAACTAGTTATCTAGTTACATTCTATCTAAACAAGTTGAAGGATATCCAAACACTTGTGAATATATGTTTAACCCAGGGGTGATTCAGAGAAAAAAAAAACTATATATTATTTTGGTGTAAAATCTATTAGAATAAGATGTGTTTCAAGTATATCCAATGATTGTTAACGAGATAAATATATATACAGTATATCGTAACCATGTATAAAAATATGTCTAGATATATAGAATGTGCTTTAATCATAGTATCCGCAAAGGATGTCCCAGGGTAAATTTTAAACATTTTCTTTCTAAATAATTGTTTAACCCAGGGAAATTTCAAGATGCATATGATTATCATTCAAGTTATAAAGTATCTTTCTGGTCATAGATACAGTTATGATTTCACATCTACTAATAATGAAAATTCTGTGATAAGACAAAAACATATATATTATTTTGATGTAAAATCTATTAGAATAAGAATTGTTTCAAGTATATCTAATTGTTGTGAATGATATAATATATATATCATAACCATGTATACAAAAATACGTCTAGATATAGAAGGTGTTTTAATCATAGTATCTGCAAGGGATGTCCCAGGCTTAATTTTAAACATTTTCTTTCTAAATAATTGTTTAATCCAGGGAAGTTTCAAGATACATATGATTATCATTCAAGTTATAAAGTATATTTCTGGTCATAGATACGGTTATGATTTTGCATCTACTGATAATTCTGTCATAAGACAAAAACCTATATATTATTTTGATGTAAAGTGTATTAGAATAAGAATTGTCTCAAGTATATCCAATGTCTGTTAACGAGATAAATATATACAGTATATCTTAACCATGTATACAAATATATGTCTAGATATAGAATATGTTTTAATTATAGTATCCCCAAGCGTGACATAGATATTCATCTTCAATCATTTTAGGCGGTATTAATTTTACCCTATCATACTGGGGACCATTACTCTTAAATATTAGAAGATACATTTACAATAATATAGTCAGAGGCATAATACAAAAATATAACATTTGATAAGAAATACTTAAAAAAAAAATAGTTTAAATTAAACATTTCTGCTGTAAGATAATCCCGGGTGGTTCTAGGGGCAGTGACAAGTTACTCAGAAGGGATGTCCTAAGCGGGTGGAGATGAACCCTTCACCCAATAAAATTCACACCACTCCTTCTGGGCCAGGTTAGGGAAATTTTTATGAGAGTATTGTATTGGATGAAATAAAAGGTCAGAGACAGGTTCCCAAAAGATGGTCGGATACACACCCCAACAGACATCCGGTCCATCACATCCCATTCATACACCCTCCATGCTCATAAGGACTCCTCTACACTTCCTGCTTTGAAACTCTAAGGACTCAAAACGCCGCCCAGTCTTGGAAAGTTGCAGCCATATTGAACTTTGGTAACTATTACAATAGACCAGTAACTACTTTTGAAAGTGTAATTATATTGTCTAGTTTTACCTGAATTTGAATTGTTTTCAATATGACTTAATGAACTATTGTTTACTATCAAGTACAGTCAGATAAGTACTTCTCTCGAATTCTTAACACTTGGTAGATTTTTCTCTAAAACGTACATTTATTTTTATTATTCTAATTTTTGTAGTTTTTTCCTCTTGACATAGCAGACATCCAATTATTATTTCACGATATTGATCACTTACTTACCTGCAGTAAAGTAACGATTACATTTCTGAAATATCAATGCTCTGTCTAAATTGTCATATTTTTTGGTTACGAATTTCATAGAGAGGTCTTACAAATTGTGTACTTAAAAAGAGTATTAATATTCCCCATTAGCGGGTATTTCAGCTATCTTTAATTTTATGTAGTGTTGTTTGTGTCCACCTTTATATAACTGTGTTTGTATGAATATATGTCTGACTAATAAATATCCTATTTTTTAGTCTGTGTTCATATTGGTTGATCCTGTATCTTAAAGGTACTCTCGTATAAAAGAACTTAATACAAAAATACAGTGCGGGAAAAAGTTTCCTAAAAAGCACGACATATCAGACCCGAATCTCTTCTTTCCCTGGAGGTGGGGATGATTTTCAGTCTCTCTTTGCGCCAAAGCACCAGGAGAAAACAGTTGCCCTTTTTAAAACGAGGCTGTGCGGTCCATTTTAAATATAGAGGATTTTGCAGTTACTTCTACTACTACTACTACTACTACTACAACAGTGTCTAGACTCGTCTCCCGTAACCCTGAACATGCTGCAAAGGTTTTTGCTCTTCACCCTATTTTTGTTAAATTTATCTATAAAGACTTGGTCACTAAACAATTCAAGACACACTATCCTTTCCAGAAGATTTTGTGAAAAAATGGTCTACACCTTAAGAGTTGATTTTCCACTATATCATGCTATTAAGGCATTGACCATCTCTGTTGATGATTCTTGGTCCTTTAAGAACCCCAACAACAGAAAGTTGGAAGTTTTTTGTCATACCATCTATTCCTTAGCAGGATTGTTCCTTCAACCTTTACTAGCCACTGGTATTATTTCCCAGACTTTGACCACTTGGTCAAAATAATTTTATGTGCGATGCAGTACTGGATATCTGCCATTTCTTTGCACGCTTACGGTTAGGCTACTTCTCACACTGAGCCGGTTTTCAGGCGTTTTGCACTAAAAATAGCACTTTTAAAGTGCCATAAAAACGTGTCCCAATTCACCCCAGTGTGAGTGCTTTCACACTGGGGCGGTATGCTTGCAGGACGTTAGGAAAAGTCCTGCAAGCAGCATATTTGGGGCGGTGCGCTGAACGGTGTTTACACCGCTCCTACACGGCCCCCCTGCCATTGAAATCAATGGCAAGCACTTCCAAAGCATTTGCAATCCGCCTCGGAAGCGCGGAGCGCTGGCACTTTTAATCCCTTTTTAACCCATTGTGGGGGGTTAAAAGCGCAACACTGCCAACTGCAGAGTGGCGCCATAGCACCACTATAACAGCGGAAAAGCGCGGCTGAATCCAGCGGCACTTTACCGCTCCCCCCACCCCAGTGTGAAAAGTACAAAACTGTCGCTGGGATTCCAAAGAAAGTGCTGCAACTCACAGCACACACTTGGACAAGCAAGCTACAGAACAAACATGGACAAAATGTGTCACTGAAATGTAGCCATAAAGCGTTCTGTGAAGAGGGTCCCAACAAAAACTGGAAACCCTCTGTATTATTAAAAGGTGGATTTCCTGAAAACCTTTTTTTTTTTGGCCAACATTCCCATACCTGATACAACTACAAGAGAAGGCATGTAACTGCTATCTGCAGGATCGACGATCATCATCAATCTGTGCACTAGAACATCTGGGAAAAGCTCCAACCGTATCCAGTGCTGTTGAGAAAAAACAAAAAGCACAAAATGATCACATGCCCAGTTTCTACAGTTCGCTTTGAAATGTATTTTCCACTTTCGCAGTCAAATTTTAAAAAAAACAACAGAAAGGCTAATGCCTGGTACACACAGGCCAAATATCATCCGGTTCAAAAGAAACTGGCGGACTTTCAGCCATTGTGTACAGGACCGTGTTCGACAGAAGCCGGACTACCGTTCGACTTCTGTCAAAGCGGCATGCTGGAAAACTATTGGAAGAATGGTGTGTTCTGGGCAGGGGGTGGGGTGGTGACAGTCCCCCTGTTAGAACACAATAGCAAAGGCGGGAGATCACAGTACTAAAATTGTATAGTTAGTACAGCGAGTTCCTCCTCAACCGCTGGGTTAAAACGAAAAAAAAAAAAACTACCTATGTGTACCAGGCTTTAGGGCAGACTGAGTTTCCTCTCATTAACATACAATGCAGAAGGCAAACTTCTAAATCAGTAACCCTTTGTTGGGACAGCCTGTGGTCAAATTTAGTTCCCGAACTGATAATTAGATCCACAAGCACAGTACAGTCAGGGATAATTAAGGCAAACAAAGTTCTCCAATCCCCCTACATAAAAAAAGAGAACTAAGTAGGATTTTTCATTGCTGGAGTTATCGGAAAAGAGCATGTAAAATGGTAAGCAGCAATCTAACTTTTTTAAGTTATGCTATATGAATAGGAACATGTAAAAAATTATAAAAGTGAAGTGTCATGCTAATTTGGCTGCAAAAGTGGAAATATACTTTAAGAATGTTTTATTGCAGTGAGCATATTTTAATAAACAGGTTAAAAATACAAAGTGCAGTAATCCACAGAAATCAATCCTATTATATTTTATGGACAAGAACCAGCAAAGGATGGATTCTGATTGCAATGTTTTGCTGAAAAATAGTACAAGTGTTTTATTTTTATTCGTAAACCTTTAACTTGCCTTTCCTTGTGAGCCAGATGATTGCCAGCACTGATCACTACCATCAATAAGGCGAGATGCTTGGTTTGCTGAAGAGGAAACATTCAGATTTTTCACAATCCTGGACCAATCATCTAACAACATGCCCCTCTGGCCACTGTGCCGCCGCTTCAGTTGCTTTCCTGAACGTCCACAGAACACTGGAGACTGGCCTATATTAGATAAGATGAGAATACTTTATTGTCATTGTATGCATACAAAATTTACCAAGGTACGTTTTACAACAGCAATTTCAAGAAACATTTCTCAGCACAAACACACATACATACACACTCCTAAAACATGCCCACATATTTATACAAAATACAAATACAAAAGCCTTAAATTCATATAGTTGACATTTTTATAAGCAATTATGGCACAAAGGTATACAACTATACCTGGCTCATTTATTCTTCCAAATGTATGCCTTGTATTGTGCTTCCTATTCTTAAAGCAGGTTTCACAGAAATCAAAGTCATCACAATTGCGACATTTAAATCGTGGCCCGTGAATTGGAAACATCTGACAGCCATCACAGCTGTAAGAAAAGAATAAAAAAAAGAAAGCCCTTTAAAAAGAAAAAAAACCTTGGCAGTCGATTAAGATAAATCAGTGTTTAAGCAAACTATTTTAATTTACTTATGGTTTAGGTCTACTTTTAGAGAATATAGTTTGCACAATTTTCATTTTTTTATTTATTTATTGCATCTCAGTGCTGCTGATCTCTTACAGCCTCTTCCTGTCTAGATTCACTTGGTTTAATCTCTCTAGGTTGTAGCTTTGTTGCCACCATTAGGAAGCCGCCCTTAGCAAAGTGCATTTGTACGGCTGCTTGCAGCCTCCACCAGGGACATTTGTGACAGGACGATAATACAGGATCACAAATCGAAGACTGTTGTAACTCCATAACTGAAGTACCTGAACTAAAACCTTCATATCATGAACACAAGGTAATTTAATAAAAAACTGCAGATTTAATGATTGAAGCACCACTTTGGAAATTGAATTAACATGCTAAATCTATTCTATTTTAACCGCCTCCCATCCGGGCCAATTCTGGCATTCCTCTCTTACATGTAAAAATGCTAATTTTTTTGCTAGAAAATTATACAGAACCTCCAAACATTATATATATATATATTTTTAGTGGAGACTCCAGGGAATTAAATGATCGTTGCAACTTTTTATGTCACATGGTATTTGCGCAGGAATTTTCAAATGCGTTTTTTTGGGGGGAAAAAACAGTTTCATGAAAAAAAAAAAGTGAAGTTAGCCCAATTTTATTGGATTTATAAAAGATGATGTTGCGCCGAGTAAACAGATACCGAACATGTCAAGCTTTAAAATTGCGCACACACGTGGAATGGCGCCAACCTTTGGTACTTAAAAATCTCCATAGGCGACGCTTTTTAATTTTTACAGATTACTTGTTTAGAGTTACAGAGGAGGTCTTGCACTAGAATTGTTGCTCTTGCTCTAACGCCTGCGGTGATACCTCAGTGAATTAGAAAGCATTATGCTAATCTACTAGCTTGGAAAGCCAGGTAACCAGTATTTTCATACAGGGAGGTCAGCAAATTGCAGCTTTCATACTTCCCCAATACATGTTTACTATAAAACAAAACACATGCAAGCCACTTCTATAACATACGTGACTCCAGGATGTATGCTGGGGACCAATTCCATCTCTGACAACAATCCAGTCCAGTGCGACTGCTGGGGGAAATCCACAATCACATCTTTTCCATTGGCACTAAAGGCTATTGGAAAATATATAAAAAAAACAGGGCATAGAAAATCAGAACAGATGAAGCTCAGCACAATTTAAATTTTCTATAACTCAATACAATCATCATAAAAGTTTTATATGCATCTGAAGTATTACATACAAAAATTTATGAGATACAGTACCTGAGAGATAAGGGCCTGTGTCAGCAGGCTTTTGTTTACATCAGATGGGTTTGGCATTCCTAGACAAGTCATTGGGAATGCAAAACCCACTTGAGGCAAGTCAAATGCAGGTCAGGAGGAGGTCAACTGCATGTCACAATTCACCTGTCAATGAATTGTGAATGATTTCAGAAGCACCTCAAATGGATAACAAACTGATGCCATTGACACAAGCCCTAAACATATTGACACAGGCCCTAAAAGATTTTTTAAAAAAAAATGAAAAGCCATACATCCCAACAGACAAAAGATTATTCGAAACGTGATAACCTAAGCAATGCAATCCAAATTTTACATTTCATCAATTTACACTGGCTATTAAGGTAGAATTCTAGCCTCCCATTTAAAAAATGGTTTTGGAGCACTTATTCATATGTGAATTTGCATCCACAGGGTCTCTTATTTCCCAAAGGTATTCACAAATTAGCTTTCTAGTGAAGTCCACCCATTGCAGGTCGCTGTATGGTATGGCAAGGATGCTGCACTGATCTTGAATTCAGAGCATTGTTGCCATTCATGTAGGCTGTGCCTGCTTGCACTGAAGTGGAATGGAAAGGTGTGATGGGGGCCTGGCTGTCAGCATTGTCCCTGATGAAGTCTGTATGTAGCTTTTCGGTGAACAGTTGGTTAAATCTTGCCCAGCCAATGCTTTTTAGATTGACAGTACTGCCTTTACTGCCTAAATGCCCCCATTGCAAAACTCTCGGAGAGGGTGTGCGTGAGACCTAAATAAAAGAGGATTTGGCTCATTCCAGGAGGTAAACTTTTTTTTGCTTACTTTATGAGGCCTGTGCATCATATAGTAACTGGATTTGGGACTTGTCATTCAGAAGCCTTAGGATGTACTAAAGGTAAACCTGTCAACAGACAAGAAACTAAACATTTTTTTCTAAGAGAAGGTGTCAAATTGGATGCACACTGGAGAACAGGCACACATGCTTCTCAATGCAATGCATGCACCTTGGTGGCATACAGCAACCACGTTCCAGCTATTTTCCCAAGTGTTTACTGCACTTCCCCAAAGATAAATGATTTAGATCTAAAACGGAGAAAAAAAAAAGCTGCATGCATGATCCTAGAGCAGATCACTTCTATCGATAGCCTCCAATGTCTTATTGCATCCTCCCTTTTCTCTCCACAAGAATTTATTAGTATGTATAATTTCCAACTACTAGCGATTGAAAGCCAATATGGCAAAAAAAAAAAAAAAAAAAGGGGGCAATCATCTTCTGCCCGAATATTAACCCATAGAAAACTCCCAACCGAGTAGATGTATAAGTCCATGACTGAAAACAGAAATGTTACCTTTAACAACACCAACACTTCTATGAGTAACTGAACCCCACTTATATTTGGGTGTTGTAACTGATGCCTTCACTCTGACTTTGTCACCGATTTTAATGTGCGAATGGGAGCTCTGAGGTGGAAAACCTGTCAATTTATTAATAATCAGTTTAGAACATATTTATTTATAGCCAGCCTACATATGCTACAACTAGATGTGCATTAGGCAAAGAAGGCAAACTAACCTAACAGCTCCACGTGGATATATCGCACCCAGTATGTGCCACCTTTCTGCTGCCAATCACACTGAACATTAAGGTCATGCAGTCCATCTCTGTCTAACTTGATGACTTTACCAACATCGCCCTCACAAACTTCTTCGTATGTGCGACAACAGCGAACCATCATGCCAACCTTTAAAAGATACAAACAGAAAACCCTAAAAATGTAAACCTTTAACAAATATGAATTGCTGACACTCGGGTATAGGTAAGAATAAGAAAGACAGAAAAAAGGAGAGTTCTGCCAGGTGGGGAAACCTGGACAGTGAAACATGATTGGGGGGGGGGGGGGAGTCATTACCTGTATGTTCTCTCTCACATATACCGCATAATCGTCATTGCTTAGGAAATCAGCTCTTTTCTTGTAGGTCTGGCTTTCTGTCACCACAGCACCACCGGACTGCAAAAAAAAAAAAAAAAAAAAAAAAAGGAGGAGGACAGACAATCTAGTTAACCATGGAAAATGCAGCACATACTTACACCAATATGTAAAATGGGAAAGGACTACAACCCCACATATACTACGAATAGAAAGGTCAGTTTACAAATAAACACATAATATTTTTACATTATAGCATCTAATCAATAATCTATAAGGATTTCAATTTATGTAGAGAAGGACAAGATATTTGAAGTGACAAGTAAAGGAGAAAGGATAGGGGTTTCACAATTTAAAGCAGGAGTGTCAAACTCTATTTCATCGCAGGCCGCATGCACATTATGGTTGCCCTTAAAGGGCCGGTTGAACCTCTAAGACTAGATGTCCAGAGCACCCCCCCCCCCCCCCCGTACCTTGTGCTGCTGCTGGGAGGAAGATGGGCGCAGAGCTGGGAAGTTTGGCAGAGGAGTTCTGTCCTCCTCTCTGCTGCCAACTGCTGAGACAAGGTGGGGGGTGGAAACAAGGGGGTGCTGCAGCTGCAGGAAAGGTGCAAGGGCCACATTAAATAGCTTATTGGGCCAGAGTTGTTCACCTTTTGGAACATGTTGCATGTCCTACCAATATTTAGGGTGCAACATGCAGTCAATTTCGCCAAACTCCCCCACTCTGACAAGAGATCTTCTCTCCCCACTCGCTGTCACATTTTCAAAAGAACACGCCCGTGTGGGTAAATGAACTACAACTACTGTCAGCCATTGCGGCTGACAGCTTTTAGTTCTCAATGAACTGCGAGGGTGCTGGTGAGCACCTTCGTAGTTCATTCATTCTTCCTGCCCTCAAGAACCAGTCTGCTCGTACCTCGACAGCTATCTTGAGCGACTGCAGGAGCCCTGCGTTGCATCCATGATCTACTTATTCTGGGGGCAATGCTCTGCAAGCTTCTTGAAAAAAAAATAAATGCACATTTGTTTTACCTGCAAAAAAAATGTGCATTTATTATTTTTTTTAGGTAAATGTATCCTTTAAAGTCCAATTTCTTTTATTTTTGGATAGTTTGTCAGTTTCTTTCATCTCTGTTCTGATTACCACTGTCCCAGAGGCAGAAAATCATGGGAAATCCATATTTTACAGTGGTCCCTTAAATTTCCACTTACGTCCTGTTGCGTCCAAGGGACAGGAAGTGAACAGAGATCCTAGGGGTCCTTACGACTACTTTACCCAAAACAAAAACAAATATCTTTTGCCCTTAGATATACTTGAGCATTTGCATTAACTATTTATCACCTAATTTTTATTTGATTATGTGCATTTTGGTAATTAAAGTGGTTTGCATTTTTTCTAATTTGAACAATGAAACAAAGCTTACATCAGGGTACACAGTTTCAATTTCTTCCACTTCCTCCACAACCTCTTCATCAGACTCTTCAGAAGCAGTTTCAAAATCGGACAACTCTGTAACCTGGACATCGGGATGATCAAGCAGCCATCCAACCAAAGCCTCCACTCCTGAAAACAAAAAAAAAATTAGTACTGGATACATGCGGTTTAATGTAAGCAACCCAGGTGTTTCATCTTAGCAATGTGGTTATATTTTTAATACACACAAAACAACTCCATGCACATACAGTAGGACTCTTATTACTAGGTAACCTGCTTATTAATTTCAACAGAGAATTTAAAAGGCTGCATTTTGATGCATAAAGTAAGCAGACAAGATCAAAAGACCTTGTTCAACCTAAGATCGGATCACAGATCATTTCAGTTGTCCACCAAATAATTGTTAAATGCCAGAAGTGGTGCTTGCAGCATCTCAGAAACTGCTGACCTCCAGGCATTTTTACATAACCTGAAAGGAAATAAAATATAGCAGCAGAAAATCACAACAGGTCCCACTCATGTCGGGTAAGGACAGGAAAAGCAGAGTTAGATTCTTACTGGTAACTCTGTTTCCAGTAGTCTTCCGGGGCAGCCCTTGAGAGATGGGTTCCTCCTCCCAGAAAAAGGAAACACATTGCCAAAATATCTTTAAAAGGTGGTCCCTTGGGTCCCTGGTCAGTTGTCCAAGAGAACCGAAGGCCGGAAATCTGAAAGACATAAATAACACACACCACAACCCCCCCCCCCCAAGGTTAGACATTAGGGTGGGAACGTGCTGCCCCGGAAGACTACTGGAAACAGAGTTACCGGTAGGAATCTAACTCTGCTTTTCCCCCACTCGTCTTCCGGGTCAGCCCTTGAGAGGATAATCAAGTACTCACCAGACTAGGGTGGGACCACAGCCTGGAGGACTTTCCTCCCAAAGGCTTGTTCCTGGTTGGATATTAGATCCAGCCTATAATGTTGGATGAAGGTAGAAATCCTTGCCCACGTTGCCGCTCTGCAGATCTGCTCAGGAGTAGCTCCTGCTCTCTCTGCCCAAGTAGTTGCTGATGCTCTCGTAGAATGAGCCTTTAAGTCTCTAGGTGGTATCATCTGCATAGTCTTATAACATTCTACTATGGCGGCCTTTATCCATCTAGCTAAAGTGTTTTGGATGCTCGTTTTCCTTTCTGTTTCCTGGCATATAGGACAAACAAGGCATCCGAGGATCTGAAGTCGTTGGTGATCTCCAGATACTCTAGAACACACCTTCTGACATCTATTAGTGCTAGCTCTTGTTCCTTACTATTTTTTGGTGTGGTACAAAAAGGACGGCAAAATTATGTCCTGAGATTTGGGAAAGGTCGATGATACCTTCGGTATAAACCCCGGATCAGTTTGTAGGACAATTCTATCCTCATAGATTTTTAGAAATAGTTCTCTCACTGATAGGGCTTGTAGTTATCCTATCCTCCTGGCTGTTGTGATAGCCACTAGAAAGACTGTTTTCTGTGTTAGTGCACGTATTGAGGCTTCCTGGAAGGGTTTAAAAGGACTCTAAGTTATTCCTGTAAGCACTGTTCATAAATCCCACGTGGGGCATTTAATCCTTTCTGCCGGCTTATGTTTAGCTAAAGCTCTGCAGAAGCGTGAGATCAGTGGATTTGTGGATTTAGCGAGTAAAAAAAGACGCATCTTGGAATTTCTCCTGGATGCAAACAGATCTACTTCTGGTTTCTTCCAGTGTGCCACCATCTGTTTGAATACCTCTTGGTTGAGTTCCCATTCCCCCTGTGACACCTCCTGGCGACTTAGGAAGTCTGCCACCATGTTGTCTTCACCCTTTAGATGAACTGCTGTCACCGAGCGCAAGTTTACCTCTGCCCATTTGCAGATTTGGTTTGAGACATATATTAAGGAGGGGCTTCTTGTTCCTCCCTGTTTGTTTAGATATGCTACAGTCGTAGCGTTGTCCGATAGGATCATTAGGTGCTGATCTTTGACCTGTTCCTGGAAATACTGAATGGCCTTGGCCACTGCTACCAATTCCCTCCAGTTGGACGGGTTCTTGGCTTCCTCTGGGGACCATCTTCCCTGGGTCATCTGCCCTGCTAGATGGGCTCCCCACCCCCAGCTGCTTGCATCTGCGGTGATTGTCTGTGTATTTGGGAATGACCACTGCAGTCCCTGCTCTAGGTTTAAGTGGTTCCTCCACCACCAGAGCGATCTTTTTACTGCACTTTGAAGCCATACTACTTTGCCCAAGTCTGTTTGTTCTTGCTTTAGGAGAAATGCATGCAAGGGTCTTAAGTGGTACTTTGCCCACTGTACTGCTGGGATTAATGATGTCATTAATCCCAACACTGACATTATCTCTCTCAGAGATACTGGTAAGTTGTTCTGGATCCTTTTTACTCTCCCAGCCAGACTCTGGATTTTTTCCTTCCGGAAGGAAAGTTCTTTGTACTCTTGAGTCTAGCTGGTACCCCAGAAACCTTACATTCTGGGTGGGACACATATTGGATTTCTCCATGTTTAGAATCCATCCTAGTGAACCTAACCACTGCTGTGCTTCCCAAAGATCCTTCGTTAGCTGTGTCTTGGACGGATTCACGAATAGCAGGTCGTCCAAGTATGGAATTACTGTGATTCTTCTCATTCTTAGAGGTCCCAGGGCTTCTGCTAATATTTTTGTAAATATCCTGGGAGACGAGGATAGGCCGAATGGTAGAGCCCTGCTCTGAAAATGGTGTTCCTCCCCGTCTATCTCTACTGCCAACCTTAGGTACCTTTGCGATTCCTCCTTTACGGGAATATGTAAGTAGGCATCTTTGAGATCCATGGTCGCCATGAATACGTTTTGTTGGAGGATGTTCCGGATTGAGAAAATGGATTCCATAAGGAATTTTTTGTATGCGAATATCTCATTCAGAGGTTTTAGGTTCATTAGCAAGTGAAACTTCCCGGAGGGTTTTTTTATCACAAATCTGTGAGAGTAAAAACCTCTCCCTCTTTCCTCCGCTGGAACTGGGGTGAGGACCTGTTGATCCACCATTTCCCCCAGTTGAAGCGGTAGGGCCCTCGCTTTTTCTGGGTCTCTTGGAAGTCTCCTTAGTAAGAACCTCTCTGGAGGTCGAGAATCAAATTCCAGTGTGTAGCCCCTGAGATAATGCCCAGAACATAGTTATTGGCTGTTGTCTTTTGCCATTGTGGGAGGAAGGCAGCCAATCTTCCTCCCACGGGCAAACTGCAGTTATGGCTTCTGAGTTGATCCTGTCCAATGCTTCTTTGGGTATTCTTTCTTGGGGGTACTCTCTTTTCCCCCGAAAAAGCCCTTTTTGGAGGAGGTTTGTACTTTTCTGCTGGAAAAGTCTTTTTTCTGTCTGCTGTCCTTTCCAAAGCATCATCCAAACCTGAGCCAAACAGGAGATCCCCGCAGATGGGAGGTTACATAACCTTGACTTAGAAGTTGGGTCCCCTGCCCAAGTCTTTAGCCATATGGCTCTCCTGGCTGTTATTGACAGTGCTCCTAACCTTGCCGCCAGCTTCACCGATTCGGCAGACGCATCTGCTATGAATCCAACTGCTTTGGAAAGAACTGGAAGTGTTTTTAAGATGTCCTCTCTTGGAGTGCCGTTTTTAATATGATTATGGAGTCTGGTAAGCTATATCTCCATGTTTCTTGCTACACACGTAGTAGCTAGTGCTGGTTTGAGACTGGCTATACTAGTGTCCCAGGCCCTTTTTAGAATAATGTCTCTTCTCTTATCCACGCAGTCTTTAAGGTGCCCCATGTCCTTAAAAGCCAATGAGGATTTGTGACTTGAGGCAAAAAAAACGGTTTCTTCTCAGGTTCTGTCCATTCGCTCTTTACCATGTCTGACATCACCTGATGCACGGGAAAGACTTTCGATTTTTTCTTTTTAAGACCCTGATACATCCGATCATGTTTTGAAGTTAATTCTTCCTCTTCCTCTATTTCAAGAGTCTCATATATTGCCCCAAGCAATTAATCTACGTCCTCCAGGGACAATTTGTATCTAGGGCCAGCCTTAGCCCCTTCCTCCTCCTCAAACTCTGAGTCTGAGCTGTCAGTAGCTGGTTCACTAGGGACCGTGCTACCCGCTCCTTCTTTATGCCTCTCTTGTGAGCCCGAAGCACTGGATCTGAATGAGGCCGGGGGTGAAGGATCCCTTGAAGGATTTGACTGAGGCCTAGCCTCTGAGATAAACTGTTTCAAATCCTAAAAACGTTGAAGTAATTTCTTCCCTCATGGATCCAAACACTCTGGCATACACAGAGTCTGATTGCTTTTTAATCAATTTGTCAATGCATATCTGACACAGCGGTTCCCCATGTTCCAAAGGCATTTTAGCATTGCACTTTGCACACCGCTTTCTAGGGGTGGGCTTGATGTCTTTAATCGGATTAGCCTGCAAAAAAGACAACAAACAGGAAAATGAAAAAAGGCCACATGGGGTATGGCAGTGTGTAGCATAAGACACCACAGAAATAAACACCCAGTGCTACCATTCCTTAGCGTGCCCCAGTATGTTAGACCACCACTGTCTAACAGCCTGTCCCCTTAGACACAAAACCGGTCACCACCTGGTGCCTACCTGTGTCCCACTGGTGCCTCCATTCCTGGGTGCTTGGGCAGAAGGAATATCGTCCTCTTCCTGCATCCCTGTATGTCCTGTGGCGTCCACTCTGCACCTGCAGTCTCGTCCACAAACACTGCACCGGCCGGCTGTTCCCGCCTCCCGCACCTTTAAAGGGATTGGACCAAGTCCCCGGTGCACGCCAATGATGTCATCCCTCCCCAGAAATGACGCGCCGCGTCTTCTGGGTCAAGCGAGCTTCCGGCCGCGGGTACACGTCCCCCGCGCCAGAACTAGCCAAGGGTACGGTGTGTTGACACGTATCTCCACGCCTGGGCACAGAAGATGACGGAAACAGGGATCCCTCCTGCCTGCCGCCAAGTAATATTGCCCATGGCCGTTCCCGTCCTCCTCCACCAATATGTGGTAATGGTAAGGTCTCTGCCCCCATCCACCGGCTCACCCTCCTCCATACGCCTGCCTGGTTGTCAGCTCTTGGGAGATGGAGCCCTCAGGTCGTATTGGTAACATGTCTCCTCCGGCTGGAGGAAACACTAAAACTGACCAGGGACCTGAGGGGCCTTTTAAAGATATTTTGGCAACGTGTTTCCGGTTTCTGGGAGGAGGAACCCATCTCTCAAGGGCTGACCCGGAAGACGACTGGGGCAAATCATGCTACAGTGGGCACTTGACCACCAAAACTGGACAACTGAAGATGCAAAAACCTGGCCACCTTAATTTCTACAATATGCACATTGTAAGTACTGAATTGGCCATGCAGGGCATGAATACATGGGTTTTCCCATCTTGTGTGAGTAAGTTCATGGTGGTGGTTTAATAGAAAGCCTATTGAAGCAGCATAGACCGATTCCCAATGAAATGTTTCAAGCTCTTTGTTGTATCTTTGTACAAAAATTCACATATCCAGTAATGGATAGGAGCATGTTCCTGGTGCCTGAATTTCTTGTATTAAGGCCTAACACCAGCATGGTGTGTCCATAAAGTGCTACCAGAAAGCTAAACGTATCCCTGGATACCAGTTTTGGCATGGGAATTAAAAGCTATATAACCCATCAGCCTCTACTGTATATGTACAACTTAACTTTCTATTTACCCTAGAAGACCGCAAAAACCTTTTAAACAACTGAACGTATATTTAACATTATAGCATATCATTATAAGCAAGAAGTAATTTGCTAAAAAATGGATATGACTGAACCAAGTTGTGTACCTGGAGAGCTCGACGCAGTGCCAGATGCTCCAGAGAGCGATTTCAGCGCAAACTCAATGTTTTTCCTCTGAAAACCCATCTCCATCAGTTGCACAACGATTGGGACTGGCGGGATAGGAGACTGTTTGCGCTTCTTGACTTTAGCTGGGCAAATCTGCTGCACTGTGACAGGAGAGGAGACCTCACTTGAACTGCAGAAGTCTTCAAACAGAGGAGTTGACGGATGTGTAGATTCCACCGCTAGGTACTGACAGACAGCCAGTGCTGCTGCCTACATTAAACAAATAGAAAGATACTCTCAAACAGTTCTTTTCTTGATCTAAAATATCATCTTAATTAAACATGCTCGGAAACACATTATGCATATTTGTGTCTACCACCTGCTGTTTAAACCCTGTGAATCTGCACCTGTGAATTCCACACAGACGAGACAGAACATTAAGTAACATAATGGCTGAGCAGGATATATGCCAAGCATTATAAAAGGGAAAAAATCACAATCTGCATGAAAAACCCATTTTACATAACCATACAATATGACAGTCTGATTTTTTTTATATAATTTAATGAATATATTGTTTGATAAAAAAAAAATTATGTTAGAAGCAAGTCTGGGGCATTTCTTCATGCTCGCTATGCTGAAAAATACATAAGCCATGCTACTTTTTCCAGTTAGTACAACAAAGTTTGTGTGATAGCTTATAGTCAATCTCGTCTGCACTTTTGCCTAGATCAGGGATGACCATTTAGTGACCTTGTGCCAACAGGTACTGCGTTACTGAGCTGCGCCCGAGTTCGCATACAATTGTTTATCTATAGGAAAGCATATACAAAACACATAAATTTGAAAAGCAGTTTAAAGTGGTACTAAAAGATTAAAGTGGTTGTAAACTCTCTTATACCCAGTGAAGTGACAGGCTCAGTTGATACACAGAGATGTAACAAATCCTCCTACATAAGTGTTTCTTGTTTATCTGCAGGCTTCTCTTCCCTACACCCCTTCAAAAGGGCAGAATCATGTTAAAATCCTTTTTCCATCTGTTAGTATCACAGAGGAGGGGGGGGGGGGGAGAACTGCAGTTACAGTGTGTGAGAGCTGATTGGAGGAAAGGATCACACACCCCCCCTCCACACAGCAAACAGGAGCGAAGGAAGGCTACAGAGCTGTGTTGTGAGCAGACAAGCTCCATACTGAGCTCCCTCCCCCATCACACATTTTATATCAGTTGTCGGGAAAACTTCTAAGTAGTGACTCATGCTGATAAGAGGAAAGAAGTATCAGAGAGAAACGACACTTAGAGCTTTTGAGAAAGGTATGTAAACACCACAGATATAAATTTCCAAAAGTATTGGGACGCCTGCCTTTACATGATTTCATTTTATTTCAGGTACTTCTATAGCGCTGTCAATTTACGCAGCGCTTTACATATACATTGTACATTCACATCAGTCCCTACCCTCAAGGAGCTTACAATCTAAGGTCCCTAACTCCCATTCATACATATACTTTACATGCACATAAACTTTAATGCCCCCCCAGTCTTAGTCTGTAGGATTCAATATTGCGTTGGCCCACCTTTGCAGCTATAACAGCTTCAACTCTTCTGGGAAGGCTGTCCACAAGGTTTAGGTGTGCGTCTATGGAAATGTTTGACCATTCTTTCAGAAGCGCATTTGTGAAGTCTTTGCTCTAATTCATCATAAAGGTGTTCTATCAAGTCAGGATTCTGTGCAGACCAGGCAAGCTCCTCCACCCCAAACTCACTCATCCATGTCTTTATGGACCTTGCTTTGTGCACTGGTCCAAATCATTTGGTAGAAGGGGGATTATGGTGTGGGGTTGTTTTTCAGGGGTTGGAGTTGGCCCCTTAGTTCCAGTGAAGGGAACTCTTAAAGTGCCAGCATACCAAGACATTTTGGACAATTTAATGCTCCCAAATTTGTGGGAACAGTTTGAGGATGGCCCCTTCCTGTGCCAACATGACTGCGCACCAGTGCACAAACCAGGTTCATAAAAGACATGGATGAGTCAAGTTCCTCCACCCCAAACTCACTCACATGCTGATGTCGTAAAGAGGAACTGCAGTCTGCTCACATAATTTGTAATAAAAACATCTTTGCCATTCTGAAGCTTCCCTCCTACCACTTTTCATATTATTTTATATATACTGTGATTCTGTACTTGCCAAATATGTTGCAGAAATCTCCCTCCACGGAGTCTGGCTGCAATCATTTTAACTGTGGGCAGCTGAAGCTGCTGCCTGTTCACTTCCTGGATTTGCACAGACACACAGAGGCTCCAGCTCTGCAGCTCCCATGGCCCCTCCTGGCACACTCTCATGATAAAGAGAGAGAGCTGTGCATGATGTCAAACGCCTAGGCTTATTTCCAGCCAAAAAACAGGAAGTGGGCTGTATAATGTATTTACTGGCAGAAAAAAAATGTTTTACTATCCAAAGTTAAAACAAGGGCAGAGGAGTCAATAGACGGAAAGATGAAAAAATGACTGAAGTTTTGCTTTAAGTTCCCTTCACTGGAACTAAGGGGCCAAGCCAGAAAGCCTTCCCAGAAGAGTTGAAGCTGTTATAGCTGAAAAGGGTGGGCCTACTCAATATTGAACCCTACAGATTAAGACTGGGATGCCATTAAGGTGTATGTGCATGTAAAAGCAGGCATCCCAATACAGATCTACAATATGCATTCTATGCATTAAGGTAAAAAACTTCTGTGTAACAGAATCCCCCCTGCCCTCCCTTATATTTACCTGAGCCCATTCATGATCCAGTGCTGTGCATGAGAGCCGAGGCTCTCCCGACTCTGTTCCTCCTCTTTGGGCAGATTGATAGCAGCAGGAGCCATTGAATCCTGCTGCTGTCAATCAAATTCTGTAACGAGAAGTGGAGGTCAGGGCCAAGCTGCCTGGTCTGCCTCAATGGACTCTGGAGTAAACCTGCATAGGTGGACCCATAGGAAGCAGCTTACTGTGGGGTCACTCGCTGAAAAGGAGGAGCCAGGAGCCCTGGCAGGGGACCCCAAAAGAAGAGGATCAGGGCTGCTCTGTGCAAAACCATTGCAGTCATGAGTATGACTTGCTTATTATTTTATTAACAAAAAAAAAGGAACCTTTAACATCACTTTAAGCAATAAAATGGAATAAGTTAGCGTACTGTCCAACAGTCCAAACCCCACAAATCCTCAGAAATATACACTCCATAGCGTTCTGTGTGCAAAGCGCAGACATCTAATCTGCATAAGCATTGCCCACAAAGGCACTTCCCATTTTTTCTGCAAGTACGTAGGAAACCAAATAAAAAAGTAGAAAAAACATTTCAACACTTACCTCAAGTTCTTGCTTGTCAAATATTGCTTTAACTGGTGAAGGCTGAGTAGCAGCAGTCAAGAGTTGTTGCAGTAGTATCATTGGTGGTTGTGGACCCTCTGGGGACATGTCCCCAACATCAGGAGAGGCAGCAGCGCCTTCATCTAAACAAGAAAAATATAAATTTTAATACGTACTGAGTATTCAGGCATGACAAACATTTTTTAAAAATGGTTTTGGCTACATTAAAGCGGAGTTCCACCCAAAAGTAGAACTTCCGCTGGTTGGATTCCTACCCCCCTCAGCTGTCACATTTGGCACCTTTCGGGGGGGGGGGGGGGGGGAAGAGGCCACCTGTTTAGACAGGTGTCCTTTTCCACACATCCGGGAGCTCTGGCCGGCTGCCACGGCCGCTGACGTCAGCAGCCCGGCTCCCTCGGCCGCTGACGTCAGCAGCCCGGCTCCCTCCTCCCTCTGCTACTGGCCGCCTGGCCAATAGCAGAGCGCGGCAGAGCCTCGCGCATGCACAGTAAGGTGCCCGGCGTGAAGCTGTAACGCTACATGTCCGGGTTGCCTTACCCGCAATGGAGGCGGCTGCACCCGTCCCCCGTTCCGAAGATCGGCGGTGGGTGCAGACATCGCTGGACTCCAGGACAGGCAAGTGTCCTATTATTAAAAGTCAGCAGCTACTGTATGTGTAGCTGCTGACTTTTAATTTTTTTTTCCTCTCGGACCTCCGCTTTAACATTCTATATATCTTTCTGAAGGGACATTTTCTCTCACTGTATTTCAGATTCCTCCAAAGACACACAAGATTATGGATGTGAAAAGCAGCTACATAGTCAGATTGAAAAAAGACACAAGTCCATCTAGTTCACCCAAAAAAAAAAAAAAAGAAATTCTATATAACCATACAATCCCATATACAATCCTTCACCCACGGTTGATCCAGAGGAAGGCAAAAAACGCAGCAAAGCATGATCCAATTTACTATAGCGGGGGGAAAAAAATTCCTTCCTGATCCCCGAGAGGCAAATCGGATTCACCCTGGATCAACTTTACCTAAAAAGGTTAGTATCCAGTTATATTATTTACATTAAAGAAAGAATCCAGGCCTTTTTTAAAGCAATCTACCTTGCTGGCCAAAACCACCTCTGGAGGGAGTCTATTCCACATCTTCACAGCTCTAACTGTGAAGAAACCTTTTGGTAACTAGCTATATATCATAAAACATCATTGGAATACCTGAATGTTTCTATAGTAAAGAAATATAGAAAAAGTAAAGTGCCATACCTGCTGGAATTGATCCAGTCTCCTGTACCGATGGCTGGGAGAGGATTTGCCTCAGCCTGTCCTGATGAGAGAGAAGGGCCCAGCCAGCTTTTAATATGTAAAGCTTTAGCTGTTGACACCTCAAGCGGTCTAGATCCACTTGATCTGTAAAACAAAGAAGAATTGGGTTTTAAGATTCAAGACCTCCTACGATTTAAGAAAGCCATCTAAAATTAATTTTTCACAAAGCTGTCCTTAAGAAAGAGTAAATGAACAATTACGCTCTAACTGTAGGCAGAAGTAGTAACCTGTGCAAACCATCTGCCTGACTAAATGGGAGTTCCAGCAAACCCTGGGCCCATGCTGTGTTAAATACAGATCTTTCTTTATCGCTCTTTGAGGGGCATAGCACTAGGGACAATAGGCAATAAAAATTGGTCTGCCCCTTTAAAATTATAACCTCCACCTTCCAGTAACGTTTAATGCCCTCAGGAGACTGGATGTCGCATTCTTCTGCTGGATTTTTCACTTGATTCAGAAGATTTTTTGCTAGTAACACTAGTAGTGCTGGTAAATTCATACTGGACACATGCAGTCCTGCAAGTCTCTCCAGTTAGCCAACAATGCTTGTATATCTATGACAGATGTATTGAAATTCTTAAAGTATTTCCAGCCAGCAAACACTGGTAGATAAATGTCAGACATATTAAATCCTGGAAGTCTCCCCAATTTCTCTGTGTTGGTTTAGTATTCCTGGGGGTGACTCTGAATAAACGAATGTTATGTGTAATGTGCAAGTCCAAGCAAAAACGAACTCTAAACCTGCTCTCGGCCACATTCTACATCTAATCTATCCAACCTTGTAAAGCAAAAATTGATGTACTTACCTATTCAGGCAGCGGAAGCTGTGTGCAAGAGGGGACCGATAATGGACCGATAATGGCTGGGAAGTGACGTCACCCATAGACTAACTATAGTTGCTTCCCTTGTTGGCTGCCTCTTCTGCACATGCTCACACACTGAAGCCACCGCTGACAGCCAATTCTAGGACCAAACTGGCTGCAGAATAGGCAAGTATAGCGATTTTGCGTTATAGGGTTAGATAGATTCGATTTAGAGTGTGGAAGAGAGCAGTTTTAGCGTTAGTTAGATTTTGCCTTTCTTCACTTAGGTCAGAGTTGTCTGGGGATGCTGTCCTGCAGGATTCTGGAGATCAATGCATTTTCCTGACACTTGTGTAGGCTACTGGATGCTCCTTCCATGTTTTCCATTTATTGAGCAATGACAGCTGGACAGCATATTGCACTTGTCGGTAGTTTCCTGCTGTTTACATAGTGTCCGAGAACATCCATTTACATTACAGCTGGGGACTTTATCTAAATGATTCGCTTGTCTCTCATTTACACTGCAGTCGGAACTTTGCTGATGATGCACATATGAAGGCGCCCCACTGGGTGGCATTCTGGCAGCTTCTCGCGCACTCTTCAGAGGCACGACACCCTAATGCCCAGCACTATGGCAGTTTCCCTCGTGCAAGGTATGCAAAGCAAAAATTAGCACAGGAAAGGATTTTGCAACTTCAATTTGTAGCAAGCCCAAGTCTGAAAAGTCTTTGTCAGCAGTTACTTCTAAATCCTGATCGGACAATCCTTCCTCTCCTAATTTCACTAAGGATGTTTTTTTTTCTGTTATGGAAGGATTCAGGTCTTGTTTGGAGAAACTTGTTGCTCCTTCTGCTCAAAAAGGTAAACACCCACAATCTCCTCTGACAAAGAAATGCCTTATATTTCTCGGTCTGTCAGAGTTATCCTTGAGGACTCGTCATCTGATGCCAAGTATCTTCTGTCTCTGGAAGAGGGCCCCCTCCAGATGATTTTCAGTCTCCCTTTGTGTTGGTGCAATCTTGGCTGTGCGTTCTGCTTTAAATGTGGAGTATTCTGCCATTACTTCTACTACTACGGTGTCTAATAAGCTCTCATAAGCCAGAATAGACTGCAAAGGTGTTCCTCTTCAATCTGTTTATCTACAACGTTTAGCAATTTCAGAACAAGCAATTCCTTGTCTCTAAACAATTTAAGAAACACTTATCTCTTTCTAGATGATTTCATTAAAAAATGGTCAACTCCTTCAAAGGTTGATTCCCAGTTCTTCTTCTTAAAGTGGATGTAAACCCACCACCCACCCAGTATATATGACCCACCCACCACCCAAATGTAGGTGAAATTCTTCTTCTTGACCCTTAGTTGGAAACTTCCTCAACT
>BLSH010253912.1:401207-408904 GCA_018402905.1 Glandirana rugosa | reverse complement strand
GAACGGCCTTGCGTGCCATTCCTCCACTGCGACTGTGCTGTGACTGGCGGCAGTCACAGCGCCGGTATTCATGGCCCCAGAAGGAAGAGGGGCAGAAGATGGACACCGCCAGCACAGGGGACAGCGCTGGACATCGCAGGCTTCGTTTGCAGGTAAGTGGCACATAATGGGCTACTATGTGATCCATGCTTCTACTTTACAGGGGAACATAAAGGAAGTAAACCTTATCTGGGTTTACTTCCTCTTTAACAGGCATAAGACCCAAAGACTGGGTGGCAACCTTGCAAATCTGTGAAAAAGATGCCTGAAGCTGAAAAGCCCAAGAATCACCAATGGATCCGGAGTATGGCTTAACATGGAAGAGAGGAACCTTATAATTTAGATTATAGGCTTGAATGAAGACTTGTTTCATCCACCTAGCAATGTTTCCCTGATGGAACCTTCTGGAAGGACAAAGAGGAAGTCCAACTGCCAAAAGGAAGCTATAGCTGAGAAGCAGATTCTCACACCGCATGCCACGTCAAGGGTCCATGCACACTAGGCAGCTGAAAAAATTGGCAGAATATCTGCCAGAAAAAACCCTCATAGTGCCTCATATTGCACAAAGAGTTTTTGTGCATTTCATTTTATAAGGTTTTTATTTTTTTTCCAAAACATTTCCTTCTGCTCATTTTCACTATAATCACGCCACGTTTAGGCATGGCAAGCGTTTTTTTCAAGCTCCACTCACTTGGGTGATTTTTTTTTTGCCTGCAAACGCTCGTCTGCAAATATGCCTGAAAATGCCCAAATGTGCATGGACAAATAGATTAACAAAGGAGTTGTTTATACAGGCTGAAGAAAAAAAAAAAAACACCACCAAAAGCCTATATAAGCAGCTAAGCATTTTTTTAGTGTGGTTTGCAGAAACATAGAACAGTCCATTTAACGTGGTTTCCTATGGGCCACACATTCACATCTATGCATTTTTCAGCTGCAGCAATTTTGGAAAGGGTCAGGGACTTCTTTTCCCATAGCAGATTGCGCTTTGCATGAAACAGACTTCAATGAATTCACACCAAAAATAAGTTGTGTATTTGATGCGTTCCCCTCAAGGGCCCCGAAGGGCCTGGTATGGATTGGGGAGGGGGTGACCCCATGCCGTTTTTTTTTTCTTATTTTTTCTTTGCCGGCAATTTTGTTTTTTCCAGCCCTCTCCTTAACAAGCGGCTATTCACAGTGTGTTAAAGCGGAGCTAGTTCCACCCAAAATGGGTAGCTTGGCTTGTTTGCACCCCCCGCCCACATTTGGCACTTTTTGGGTGGTCAAAACCAGGTACCCACTCCCATTTCAGGCTCAGATCAGAGCGGAAAGGAAGTTTGCCCCCCGCAGTCTTCTGGGACACATCACTGGCCCCAGAAGACTTTGGGACCATTCACAAGGCGCAGCACGACTTGCACATGTGCAGTAGGAAACAGGCTATGGAGCCACAAGTCTTCACTTCCCGTTTCCCTTAACAGAGATGCCAGCGGCTGCACCGAAGCTGATTGAGGAATAAACTCTGTTGAGGACATAGCGGGATCCCTGAACAGGTAAGTGTGCTTATAATAAAAGTCAGCAGCTACAGTATTTCTCTTTCTCTGTGAACAAGTGTGGCCTTGCGGCTACAGTAATCAAGTAGAAAACAATACAAAATTTTATTTATGAATGCAAGTAGGACAGTATAAACAGTACCAATGACATTAGTATTCAAGTCTGTATCTGTATTCAAACATGGTAGTAACATGCATGGTATAAAAGGATAATTATATCTGACCCCAATTAAACATGGACAATAAAAGGTACAGTAAAAATTCATATGAGTAAAAAGTTGTAGGTGTAGTTGTCACGTCATTGGAAGGCTCTACGCGTTTCGCAACCAACTGCCACACGTCAGGAGCCAGTGAGAAGTACATCAAGGTATATCTGTAGGATTATACAACCAATAAGGTCTATTGTTTTGCTATGAATACAGGGGAAATGGGGGAGGGGGGAGAAAGAGGGAGACAACAAAACCACAACACCCATAATACCTTGAACAGGTAAGTGTACTTATATGAAAAGTCAGCAGCTTCAGTATTTCTCTTTCTCTATGAGAAAAAAACAGCCTTAGACGGTGGAGAGGAATTTCCTTGGGTGAAGCAGGACATAAAGGACAATGTCCTGGTGTGTGAGTGAAGGTGGGGGGGGGGGAGGCTTTAGGCCTCAGGACAACCTTTGTGAAACACGAGGAAAGGTTCTTTACAGGATAAGCCTGCTTTTCAAAAACTCCACGCAAGAATGATGGCCATGAGAGTGGCCACCTTGCAACTGAGGAATATCCCTAATAGGTTAGGAGGCATAAAGGATCTAAAGAACAATGGTTTCCCAGGTGCACTTGCATGAAGTCTGTGTTGACCTATGCAGATGAATGCAGCTTAACAGACATGGTGTGGTGTGAATAAGCCCCAAGCTTAAGGACAGCCTCAAAAACAGCCTTAAGCCACTATCTAGTAACCATTTTTCAAAAATATGGAAGTTTGCCAAATACTGTATGCCTGTACATAGAAATAAAAAAAAAAAAGACAGGAAAAGGCACAAACTTTTTACTTACTTTAGGAGACTTAACTGCTATGGGTTTTTTATCCACAGACACAGGACTAGAAGGTAATACAAAAGGCTCTTCTTGTTCACCTTCATCAATACCAATTTTGGTGTCATCTACATCTGCAGATTCTGATTTTTTATGCACTAGCAAACAAAAATAAAAGGTACATTCATTTAAAAAACACAATCAAGAGTGTCAGCCAAAAAAAAAAAAAAGTTAAAAAGGACAATACAGCACTAAAGTTTTTGGTTCTAGATTTACCTTTCTTTTTTCGCTTTTCTCTAATGATCCTTTGCACTATTCTCCTCCAGCGAGGAACAGAGCCGAGAAGCTTTAGCTTGGATACAATAGACAAGTCACTACAGACCGCAGGCCGCAGTTCGTTGAAGAGAAATCTGAGGCGTTCTATGACAGGGGCGCACACTTCCTTATAGGAACGTCCTTGTTCCTGATGTGTCTAAGAGTAAACATTAAAATGCATCTCATCATATAAATGTTCAGTGCCTTCTACTTTACTCTGGAAGTTGGACAAATAGCACTAACCTTTATGAGCGAGCACTTGCCTTGGTAAACCACTCGACAGACATCGACCACAGACTTTGGCAAAGACTTGTGTTTGACCTGATCTACATTCATAGCACCATGATGAACCATTGACAGAGCAATATTACCTACAAGGTGAAACAGATTAGTTTCCAGCAGATCTGCTTGAACATAAACTCTGAAATAAGATGCAAACAATAGTTTCCAGCCAGAACATACTCCAACACACCTAAATCTTCATGTTTCAGTAGACAACAGAGTAGCAAACGGCCAACTTCTTCCACTGGGTGCTCAGGGGGAAAGGTAATTGGAGTGGTCAGATGGCATTGCTTACAATACCGCTCAATCTGACACAGAAAGTCCTGAAAACACAGAACACAGCACAGCTAGTCATATATATCAAAAGGTGTAATTAATACAAACAAGCTTCAAACAAATTGTTTGCTGTAAAACCTTGCTGACAGTTCATTGCTACTAAAGAGGACCAGTATAACTTCCAATTATAATGCAATCCTTCCTTTCTAGCACAGCCTGCTCATAACATTATTCCAGTAAAGTAGATGTGGCCATGAGAGTGGTTTAAAATTGGTTCTAACGGCTGGACATTTTTTAACTTTAATGCGGTCCCTGCATTAAGGTAAAAGATGTCCTAGTGTTTGTATCACCCCATCAACTCCCTTTATACTTACCTGAGCCCAATCTCGATCCAGCACTGTGCCAGTCTGCAGTTGCTTTTATCCACTCAATCTCTTCTCACAAAAGATTCAGCTATTGGCTCCTGCTGCTGTGAAACATATCCTGTGAACAGGGAGCAGGGGGCAGGTCAATGTGTCTCTATAGATCAGGGTTTCTCAACCACGGTTCCGTGGAACCCTAGGGTTCCTCCAGAGGCTGCTAGGGGTTCCTTGAGCAATGGTCAATTTCTACCTCTCAGCTAAAAAGATCAATTATGTCATTGGGTAATTATCTATCTGTAAGGGGTAATTCTTCCCAATGACCACAAGTGTAAGGAGCATTCTTCCCATTGACCATCACACTAATGTATCATGAGTTGTAGATTTTTCATTTTTAGCAGGGATTCCCCGAGACCGGATAACTATTTCAAGGGTTCCTCAGTGTTGAAAAGGTTGAGAAAGGCTATAGATGCACACAGCCTGGCTCAGAAGCAAGCAAGCAGGTGCGCTCCCACGGGAAAGCAGCTTTCCGATGGTGGCTTGCTGAGAAGAGGAGGGGCCTAGAGCACTAGCAGCATACTCGAGGAGGGGTTCGGAGTCACTCTGTGCAAATCCATCCATGAGCAGGTAAGAATTGCATGTGTTTGGTTTAAAAAAAAAAAATTGAAAGTGACACAGAAGGAGCAAAAAGAAGCAGTCGGCAAAAAGTCAGGACATTTAACAGTTGGAGAATCCCTGGAGATATAATGCGTATACCTAAAGCAAGGATCTCCAAGCTACGGCCCTCCAGCTGTTGAGGAACTACACATCTCATGAGGCATTGTACAACTCTGACATTCACAGACATGACTAGGCATGATGGGAATTGTAGTTCCTGAACAACTGGAGGGCTATAGTTTGGCGATCCGTGACCTAAAGGATACTGAAGGACAATATGGGGAATCATGACTAAACCTACGATTCAGCAGGAGTTGCAACACCCAAGATTGGGATTTGGAAAAAAAAATGAGATGTGAGCAATATTGTAGAAGGACTTTTGCACTATTTAGAGTTTAAGACACAAATTGTAAACTGTGTACAAAGATTGCTCAACAGAATAACATTTGATTATTTTGTCAGTGTAAGCTGTATGTATATAGTAAAAAAAAAAAATAATAATAATAAAAAAAAGTTAGACTGTTTTTGACGTAGTTTTAAAAATAGGTCCATTCATCATGCTCAACATTTATATTAGTCCACAGATTAGAACCACATTACAATACAACAACTACAGTATTTTTCGCACCATAAGACGCACTTTTTTTCCCCCAAAAAGTGGGGGAAAGTCTCCCTGCATCTTATGGTGCGAATGCTGTAAACCCTCCCCCCCTCCCGCCACCGGGAGCTCGCATTACACTGCGGGCTCCTGGACACCATAGAGCGCTGCTCTGATCTCACTCAGTGAGAAGACAGAGCAGCCGCAGTACTTAATTTGGCCACTGGGGCTTCATTCGGCCCCAGTGGCCAAATAAAGTACTGCGGCGGGCTCCTGGACACCATAGAGCGCTGCTCTGATCTCACACAGTGAGAAGACAGAGCAGCCGCAGTACTTAATTTGGCCACTGGGGCTTCATTCGGCCCCAGTGGCCAAATAAAGTACTGCGGCGGCTGAAGGTGCTTCTTTCTGAATGGGATCTGGCTGCAGAGTGGAGCTCCACTATGTGCAGGGTGATGACATCATCACAGCGCAGTGGTGGCAGGAGATATGAATCTCCCTCTCAGCTCTGTCAGGCTGCATTTCATGGACACAGGTATGTGCTGTATTTCATGGATCTGGTGTATTGTGCTGTATTTCATGGATCTGTATTGTGCTGTATTTCATGGATCTGGTGTATTGTGCTGTATTTCATGGATCTGTATTGTACTGTATTTCATGGATCTGGTGTATTGTGCTGTATTTCATGGATCTGGTGTATTGTGCTGTATTTCATGGATCTGTATTGTACTGTATTTCATGGATCTGGTGTATTGTGCTGTATTTCATGGATCTGTATTGTGCTGTATTTCATGGATCTGGTATATGGCTGTATTTCATGGACTCTGGTATATGGCTGCACTGGTAAATATTTTAGTACACCATTTGGTTCAGAATATTTTTTTTTTTCTTGTTTTCTTCCTCTAAAACCTACGTGCGTCTTATGGTCAGGTGCGTCTTATGGTGCGAAAAATACGGTATGTGTCCTTTTATAAAGCAGTGGCTTGTCCTGTGTCAAAGTAATGCGACTGGCTCCCAATCACTCCAATCTGCTTTACACAAGGCAGGTACTAGAGGACACCACAGACCCTAAACTGTACTCCACACTTTATGGATGGCTCATAAAATATAGACTCAGTGTAAATAAACACTTCAGTGTCCAGCAGAGAAAGCCATGTGCTTTCTGCTATAATCACTTGCTGATCGGGCACTGTAATTTTACTGCTACATTGTGGGCCGGCTGAGCAGAACCACGTATATATGTGATTCTGCATTTCTGGGTAGGGGGCACCTACACCCGCCTGGCTGTGCTGTCACTGCCTCCAGCACATGCCGATCAGCAGTTCCCGGCCAATAATTTATGACTGGGACGCATCGATCATTGGAGCGAGTGACAGGAGAGATTAGTGTATGTAAACATAAAGCTCTCTTCTGACAGTGATGATGTGCTGGTTTTTGTTTCCCTGCAAAGGAGTAAAAAACAGCACATTGCTTAGTAAAATGATGTTAACTCCTTCCCAGCCAGTGTCATTAGTACAGTGTCATTGTATATTATTAGTACTGATCACTGTATTAGTGATGTCAGTGGCAAATAGTCAGGTCCCCCTCAGCTTATGTCAGATTGTCCGCCTTCCCGCTATAAGTCGCTGATTACCATTGCTAGTACAAAAGAAAAAAAAAATTCCAGTACATCTTATAGTTTGAGACGCTATAACTTCCATGCACACCAAATCAATATACACTTATTGGGGTTTTTTTAACCAAAGACATGTAGCATAACACATATTGGCCTAATTGTATGAAGAAATTTGATTTTTTTTAAAAAAATGATTGGATAGGTTTTAGAACAGAAATTAAAAAATATTGGTTTTTTTTTTTTTTTTTTTCAAAATGTATGCTATTTTTCATTTATAGCACAAAAAAAAAAAAAAACAGTGGGTATCAAATACCAACAAAAGAAAGCTCTATTTGTGGGGGTAAAAAAATGATATAAAACTTTTGTTTGCATACATTGCATGACCGTGCAATCGCCAGTGGCACAGTGCCGAATATCAAAAAATGGTCTGGTCATGAACGTGGTAAAACCTCCTGGAGCTGAAGAACCTTTAGGGTTTCATCGAGAGCTGTAAAATCGATATATTATATAGTATTAGCTCTATCAATTACAAATTATATTTTAATGCAAGTCTACCCAACAATAAAAAAGCCTAGATCAATGAAAAAGGACCACAGGTAACAGTATACCATATACTATAATTACATCTCCAAAGAGCGCACCTTGACATTGTGGTCCTGGGTATTATTGTCAGCTATGGCCTGCAGAAAAGGCTGGGAATGATCACTCATGGAGAGGCGATGAGCATACAGCTTTGATTTGTTGGGTGTAGTGTTTCCTGGGGAGCTGCAATGGTCCTCATCCTTTTCCTCATTGTAACTGTAATGAATCTGACTGGTTTGGAGGCCCCCAGAAAATATAGAAGATTTGAGCCACCCTAGGTGAGAAAAAAAAATTAAAAATCCATGAATTAGCATTTTATAGCCTCGGTTCACACTAGTGGGACTTCAAAGTCGTGCGAATTTACACTCTCTGGCACTCAAGTCAAAATAAAACCACATCAAAGTAGTGCAGGTACCTTTCACT
>BLSH010253912.1:368707-396207 GCA_018402905.1 Glandirana rugosa | reverse complement strand
TCACTAACGCCATGTCGACGTTAACTGGCGTTTTTGACGCCACTGTTTTTAGGTTGAAAAATAGCAGAGGATTTTTTTTTTTAACCAGTTCCACACTGCCTACCGCATATTTACGGCGGCAGTGTGGACGCTGGCTGCAAATCGCCGTAAAAAGACGGCGATCTGCGAATGGCCGCTAGGGGGCGCACGCGCTCGCCCGCCGCACTCATGAGGAGTGTGCCCGCGGCTCGGGCGGACCCGATGTCCCCCGTCGAGCCGCGACGAGAGGCCACAGGCAAAGAACAGGGAACTGCCGATGTAAACACGGCGGTTCCCCATTCTGACAGTGCGGGCATGGGAGATGTACTGATCCCTGTCACTGGGATCAGTTAGATCTCTCGTGCCCATGGTAGCCCAACCCCCCCACAGTAAGAACAGTTAGATCTGTCATGCCCCTGTCAACTCCGCCCCCCCACAGTTAGAACACACCCAGGGAACACAGTTAACCCCTAGATCTCCCCCTGCGGGTTAACCCCTTCACTGCCAATGACATTTATACAGTAATCAGTGGACATTTAGATTTCTGATCGCTGAATAAATGTCAATGGACCAAAAAAAGTGTCAAAAATGTCCGACATGTACGGTGCAATATCGCCGTACCGCTAAAAAAAATTGCAGATCGCCGCCATTACTAGTAAAAAATAAAAAAAATAAATAAAAACCCCAGAAATTAATTCTCATGGTTTGTAAACGCGGCCACTTTTGCGCAAACCAATCAATAAACGCCAATTGCGATTTTTTTTATCACAAATATGAGGAAGAATATAAATCGGCCAAAACCGGTGAAAAAAAAGTCTTTTTATATTTTTTTTTTTTTGGATTTGAATTTTAGCAAAAAGTAAGAAATTTGGGTTTTTTTGCAAAATGGTCGCTCTTCTTTTGTTTATAGCGGTGATCAGAAATGACGCAGGAGGTAATCAAATACCACCAAAAGAAAGCTCTATTTGTGGGGAAAAAAAGGACGCAAATTTTGTTTGGGTACAACATCACACGACCGCGCAATTGTCAGTTAAACGACGCAGTGCCGAATCGCAAAATATGCTCTGGTCCTAAACTGGGAAATTCTTCCGGAGGTGAAGTGGTTAAAAAAACACCTATTGACGCCAACGCCGATGCAGAACGCCGAAAAAAAACGCAGATTTTTCCCTGACGTCGGGCTAGACGTTTTGCTTATTTTTTAACATATGCCCGTGCGTATGAGGCCTTAAAGAAATGTCACATTTGCATGTTCCTTCTAGTATAGTCCATACGGCAGCATGTGCTATGCATAGGAGAGCTGTAAATTCACTTACTGGTAAAATATTTACATACATGGCTAATGCTTCCAATGTCTCCTTTTAATTAGACTAGAAGATGTTATCAAATAAATTCAAGTAGACAATGTGGTCTCAAGTAGTACATTGATTCTTCCTGCAATTCAGTAACTGCCTGCCCCCATATGAGGCATGGGCAGGCAGCTACACTGACAGTCTCCAGGAGCCGGACACTGCTCCCACGATCCGCTGATCGTGGGTGCAATGCTTTATAGGCTCATAATAAAAAAAAAACAACAACAAATGCAACTTTTTAGCTGTAAATAGATGCGCATTTAATTTTTTTAAAGGTAACTTTTAAAATGGTTGTTAAGCCACTGAGTGTTCGTGCTACAATCCCATCTGTTCTAGTAAATTATGTGCTCCAGTGTACGTTTAAAAAATAAGCCGCTGTATACCTTATTTTATAGCGCCACTCACATGACTGGCCGCCTCTCTCCTCTCCAGGTCTGCCAGCTAAAGTGGGCGGGGCTGAGTATCCCCCGCTGACATCAGCCAGGAGGAGGAGAGGAGAGAGGAGGCCAGTCACATGAGTGCCGCTATAAAATAAGGTATATAGCGGCTTATATTTTAAAAAAACATATACACTGGGGCACATCATTTATTATAACAGAGGGGATTGTAGCACGAACACTCAGTTATGATAGCAGCAGGAAGGGAGGGCCGAGGTGTGGATCAGGGCTGACAGGCAGGGAGGGGAGGGGAGGGAGAGTAGGACAGAGGAGAGCTGCGTAGGACAGACCACTGCCCACAGTGTCAGGGTTCAGCAGCCATGATAAACCGTGGTCAGTTTACAGAGGGGAGGGCAGAACCAGACAGGATCGGCCAGGTATTTCAGGTGATACAGGGGGCCAAACGACACAGCACAATCATTTTTTTTTTTTTAGGGTTACAAAAGCAAAATAATAATTGGACAATAAAAGACATTACTGACATATGCATAGGCTTATATGAGAAATATACCATGTGGAGGCTAGTACAGATTAAAAAGGTCATTAATATACGGTAAGAGAACTTTTGCACCATGTAAATTTGAAATTGTACACATTTGTTTTTAGATAGTGGAGATCTCCTAAAATTTGCCTACTCAAATGAATGACAAAGTAATGCATACCTAGTATAGTATTAGCATGAAGTGACTGTGCCTGAAAGTCCTCGATGTCATAGACTTTCCCATCTATTACAGTCCAAAACCCTCCATCCTTATTGTGATTTTCCAAATCTGCTTTACGTATTAGGGTTACTTCTTCATTATTCCTTGAGCTCTGGCCAGCAAAAAATGAGCCTTTATGTAAAATAAAAATAAAAAAATGTAAGATACCACACAAATGTACAGAGTAGTAAAACACTGTTCAGCATATACTAGAGAATGTATAAAGTGTAACTGCGCTATGTGTGAGCTAATAAATCTCTGTAAAAATCCCAAATTTTAAGCAACTGAATAAATAAATGCTAAAATCCCAAGGTCAAGGTGTTGTGAACTCAAAAACCTCTGATGATGGCTTGACACAAATGCGTAAGGTGTGGTCTGAATTGTGACGTCACCCCCGCACAGCCTGTCCGTTAGCAGCTTGGAGTCACGGCTGACAGTGCTTACTGAGATTAAGCGTTGATTAGCGTCAAGCGAAGGCTGGCCATACATTATACAATTTTCTTATTCAGTTTCCTTTAGATTAACCTTTAACTATGTAGTGCAAGGGCCTGCCTGATTGAAAGCTTTGGTAAATCTAAAGAAGAAAAAAAGAAAATTGTATAATGTTTGGTCAGCCTAACATTCACCTAGTGCAGGGGTAGGCAACCTGTGGCCCTCCAGCTGTTGTGGAACTACATTTCCCATTAGGCATTGCAAGGCTGGCAGTTACAATTACTCCCAGAGGCGTGATGGGACCTGTAGTTCTGCAACAGCTGGAGGGCCGCAGGTTGCCTACCCCTGACCTAGTGTAAAGTAAGTGCATTACTTTTGGATAATTAAGATATTTGAATCATTCTTACACTATGGGCGCTTCTCTTTCCCCCTTTATACATGTGAGAGATGATGGTGGGATCGGACAATGAGGTTTAACCACTAATATGCTGGAGAGGATTTTTTTACCAGGCTGGAGAGTTTGAACAGTGTGACATTAGTACTGCGTTCAAATTATGGTATTTTGTTATATGGTGTATGTTGTATACTCAGGGAGCGGTCATGTGGGGCTGTGTGAACATAGAAGAGTGTGGACAGTACTCAGGAATAATTTTTGTGCATCACAGCAGGTGTTGGTCTAAACACAGTATCTAT
Source organism: Glandirana rugosa (assembly GCA_018402905.1). NCBI lineage: Eukaryota > Metazoa > Chordata > Amphibia > Anura > Ranidae > Glandirana > Glandirana rugosa. Next base: position 392,577 of record BLSH010253912.1, on the reverse strand, counting down.
GAACTGCACATATACACCTGATATGGACTTTTAATTTTTGGACTTTAAGTATCTAAGTTTTGTTTGGACTTTATGACTTGGATATCTGAATCACCACTTGTGTATATACAGTAGAGCTGCACGATTCTGGCCAAAATGAGAATCACAATTTTTTTGCTTAGAATAAAGATCACGATTCTCGCGGCGTAATATATTAAATATACAAAAAAATTGGGCTAACAGCACTGTTTAGGTTTTTGAAAGGGGTAATTTTTCCAAAAAAATTGCGTTTAAAAGTCTGCTGCGCAAACAGCGTGTCACATAAAATATTGCAACAACCGCCATCTTATTCTCTAGGGTCTCTGCTAAAAAAATATATATAATGTTTGGGGGTTCTAAGTCATTTTCTAGCACAAAAATAATGGATTTTTATTTGTAAACAGCAAGTGTCAGGAAAGATTTAGTCTTTAAATGGTTAAACCAAACATCTATACAAGGGCAGTTCACTCAGAGTTCAATGCCTTTTAAGTAAATTACTTTGTAACTCTTTTATCAATGATGACTCAGAAGTTGGCTGTCTGCCCAGACTTGGCTCTCTCCCCTGAGTGCCTGTTCACACAGGGGCGACTTGCGATCCGACTTGAGCTGCCTCAAGTCGCCCCAGGTCGCTTGACATTTGAAATCCCATTGAAATGAATGGGAGCCGTCTTAATATAAGTCGCTTCGACTTCAAGGCGACTTCTGAAAAGGTTCCTGTACTACTTCTAGGCGACTTCTATCCGACTTGTGCCCATAGGATTCAATAGAAGTCGCCTCCAAGTCGGATCCCCATCTACATGGAAACGACTTTACAGTTAAAAGAATAGAATTTATTTTTAGGCAGCCCCCTCCCTCCCTTCTCTGATTGGTCAAGGCAAAGTCGCCTGGCAAAAGTCATGTTGTAAAGTCGCATGAGGTCCTTGAAGTCGCGCTGGAAGTCGCGCTGAAGTCGTGCTGAAATCGCCTAGCGAAGTTGCGCCGAAGTCGGGTCGCCCCTATGTGAATGCAGGCTGAGACTCAAGTCGCTCCGACTTGAAAAGACTTCAGGCACTTTTATTACTGTCAAGTCGCGCTGATTCGCCCCCCAAGTCGGACCCCATTAACTGCACTGAAAATCGCGGTAATGCAGGGGGGTAGATCGAGATCGCGATTTTAATACGATTAATCATGCAGCTCTAATATACAGTATATTTGTCACTGATTCTTGCACATGTAGGTTTATTCATTTATAGATTTTTTTTATTTATTTTCTCACACAGTTTGATGCGTTTTTTAGTTCACAACACCTAGATCATGGGGTTTTAGCATTTATTTAAGCAGCTGTATAAAATGTGTGATTTCTTTAGGGTGATTTATTAGCTCACACGTAAGGGTTGATTTACTATAACTGGAGAGTGCAAAATCAGGCACGGCTGTGGATGGTAGCAAAATCAGCTTCTAACTTCAACTTGTTCAATTAAGCTTTGACAAAAAAAAATCCTGGAAGTGGATTTGTTTCTATGCAGAGCTGCATCAGAATACATGCTCCTGTTTTAGTAATTCAACCCCATAGTGCGATTACACTTTGAACATTCTTTAGACAGTTTGTCTTTTAGTAAATGCAGCTGATGGTAGCTGTACATCCAGTTGGCGGAGATTTTTTTCTTTTTGTAACCACTGTTCAGCATACATTAACATGTTCTATGAAAATCAGTCAATGAAGCGTTACCCACCCATAATGCCAGGCCAGGCCAAATCCTCATTGTCATCTCTTTCTCTGCCTGGGGCAAGATGGTTGAATCGATCCAGAGGTTCCAGAAGACTGGCCAGAAGAGGAATAGCACCGGCTTCCTGCATGAGCCATGCATTCTTACACAGCAGCAATATTGTGGATACAACAAGCTCGGGAAGTAAAACACCTAAACAAGTGTTAAATGAGAAATTGAATTACAGAAATTTCACAGGATGAAATTAAAATTAGAACGCAATTTCAAAGTATTTTGTGTAGGAATCCCCACCGAATTCCTCACATAATACAACCTAAAGCCATTTATTTAGACACGGTTTACATTCGTCAATGGGAAAGCAAAACTTGAAATGGCTTGCAGCAGCTCAAATGTAAATGGAGTGCACAGGAAAGCATGAGGAGCTTGGCTATCAGCTCAAGCCCCAAAAATCACAGAGCAACCAAATGACTCCCTATATCACTTTTACCTTCAGTGAATGTTGGAGAAAATATCTAAAATATCATATCTCAGTCATACAGGAAACTGGTGCACTGGTGTACTTTGGAATCCAATTTTTGGCATTGGGCCACAATAATTTCTATACAGGTGACATGGCAGTAAGCCATGCATTCATCTGATCTCTTCGCCTTCATAGATATAATGATTTTCAATCACCACCTTAATGCCTTGACTGTGTGAAATTCATCCTGCAATACTTTGCAACACTAATTGTATCCTATGCCCAACAAATATAATTCAAAATAGGAACATTACCAACAACAAAACCGAAGCCACCCACAACTCTGCCTCAAGCTTATTTTAATGTGTCTTCTTTGATCTTCCCCAAAACCTCCTGCTATCTAGCTCCCTCATCACCTCCAAGACTTCTCCAGAACCTGCCCCATCTTCTGGAACTCCATAATTCAGTCTGTCTGGGCAGCTCCTACTCTGTCCACTGTAAAGGCACGTAGACACGGCCCAATTATCGCCAGAAAATTATGTCCAATAATCTGACCATTCGTATGCTCCATCCGACAGCCGATTTTCATTTATCGTCCAACAAAAGCTGGATGAGCCAACTAGAAAATTTCTGTTTGCCTACAAGGCCACGTCCGATTTTCGGCTCATCTGTACAGAAGTTGGACAAACAAAAGTTGAAAGTACAAACACACATGGTCGGAACCTAGTGTTCGGTCATGTCAACATGAAATCAGCGGAAGGGGCCCAAAGGGTGGCACACGAAAACTGAATTTCCTTTTTATATGCTCATAGCACATCACTACATTTGTCTTTGTCAAGCGATAATTTTACCGTCAGTACGCAAGACAAAATCACGGACAGCCGATTTTGGGAAAAATTGGACGTGCAGTCATAAGACAATCGCAGCGTGTGTACAAGGCTTAAGTCAATACCTGAAAACTCGTCACTTCAGAGAATCCTATCCCGCCTCTAGCGAACAATTACAATTTTACTTTATTTCTATCAACTCATCTTACCTTTTCCATCACCTGACCCTCCCTTTTAGGTTGTAAGTTCTCACAAGCAGGGCCCTTCAAGCCTTCTCATCTTGAATTATATTGTGACTGTATTGTATCCCTTGATATTGTAAAGCCCTGCTTTAGTTGATAGTGCTATAATAAATCCTGAATAATATTTTCTAATTTGACATTTTTAATAGTTTGGCACAAAAGGGGTTAATTTTTTTTCAACACTGCAAACTTGTTAAAGGTAATCTATAGACATTTTAAACAGTTTCTTTATTTAGAACAAGATGGATAAAAAAAAGAAAAAGGTTGTACTTTTTTTTTTTTTTTTTAAATATTGCAAATATTGTGTATAAATATTGGGGCCCTCTTTTGGAGCCAGCAGATTGAGCTTTTGGCTCCTTTAGGATAGGTTCCCACCTATGCAATGTACAGTGCGTTCTCAGGTTTGCAGAAAAGTACTACAGTCCATTTAACATGATTTCTAATGGGTCACGTTAACATCTGTGCCATTTCAACAACTGCATTTTTTGGAAAGGGTCAGGGACTTTTTTGCCTGCAGCAGGTTGCATTCTTGGTTTCACAGACTTCAATGGAAACACAGCAGAAATTCATCAACAATGCAGTGCTTGTGTTTTTGATGCAATTCCGCTGCATTTGCTGGTTTCTCCTGCATGACAACAGACACCACCCAACAATACATCAAAATCGTGTCAAAAACGTGCGTCAAAAATATTCTTGATTTATCGATCTGTGGAAGAAAAGCCCTTCTCTTTACATAGATCAGCAGGGCTCGTTCACACCATGCGTGCATGAAAACTGATGGGTTCAACCATGCAGATTTCACTTGCAGAGACATCAGTTTACATCAGTTTTCATGCGCCTTTCTGTGAGTTTTTATGCACCTTGACATCAGTTTTCATGCGCGTCAGTTATGTGCCCGGTTCACACCAATATTGATTTCATGTCAGTTTTTTTTTCCCATGCAGAAAACTGCATACACGTTGCAGATTCCTGCGCAGGAAAAAAAATCCACACGTTGTAGTGTGAACAGGGCACATAAAAAAAAACATTGTTTTTTTTTTGAGCCCTTGCAAAATGCATGCAGAAAAACTGACATCTCTGCACCATGGTGTGAATGAGGCCTAAAAGATAAAAGGGGGAAAAAAAGCACACAGAACAGAAAGACTAATCAGTGCCTCATCCCTTATCAGACCAATTTCAGTCAAATATCAGACGAATGATCAACCTTTTTTTTGCTTGCTAGCCTCATTTCGAAAATGAAGAGGTTACTCAATTTACAAAAATTCTCGTACAACAGAATACTATTTCGGAAGTGATATAATGTATTCTTTCGTTTGAGCATGCATAGTCTTACTCTTTCGATTTTTTTCAGACGGATATTGTGCTAATAATTAAATGAAAATTGCACGATCTGGTATCATACGAGAAACATTTCAGTGTTTGTCCCTTCAGATAATATACAGATGAACTGTCATTAACGGCTCTCGAAAGCAGTGTACTATTGATCAGATTATCATACGATCGATTAGAAAGCGGTATTTTTGATCCAATTTTCTCATTGTGTGTACTAGGCTTTAGAGCAGTGTTTCTCAACCAGGGTACCATGGAACCCTAGGGTTTCTCCAGAGGTTGCTAGGAGTTCCTTGAGCAATGGTCAATTTCTACCTCTCAGATAATTTCCCACTGACATCATCAATCTTTTTAGCTATCTGTAAGGGGGGAATTCTTCCCAATGACCATCAGTATAAAGAGCATTCTTCCCATTGACCATCACACTAAATGGATCATGAGTTGTAGATCTTTAATTTTTAGTGGGAGTTCCCTGAGACCGGAGAATTATTTCAAGGGTTCCTCGTGTTGAAAAGGTTGAGAAAGGCTGCTTTAGAGTAAGCCAGCCAAAAGGGAAGGCTGCTACATCTGTGCTCCCTTTAGATAACTCATGGTGCTCTGAGAATCCACTGATGTGTATTAAATATTGCAAAATAAAGACTGTAAAAACTGTTTAAAACTTAAGAATTAAAAACACAATAGACCCAAAACCATTATAGTTTATTAAAAAAAAAAAAAAAAGTAAAGAAAACAACTTGTTACCTGTAAGATCTCCTGCCACAATACGGGACACTTCTGCAAAATGTCTGTGAGATGTGGAAGCAATATTTGTTGCAACAGGAAGGATGTCTCCAATGTGTGTGCACAAGAGTGCAATATATTTCTTCAATAATGAGCCGACACCTAACAGTTCAGGCGCTATATGATAGAATACAAGACTGTATCAATACCACATAAAGGTTGAACTCTGTACATCACGAAAACAGAATGAAAGTTATATATACCATGAGTGTTTGTAGTTTGATCCACAGAGGTGCCTGGGTAGAGTTTGCTAACAAGCAGTCGTTGGAAGCGTAGCAGAAGATCCATGGATGCTGACCTCTCCTTACTGAAATGTTCTTGTTCTAAGCTGGATGAAATCCGTCGAGCCATGTCTTTGAGTTTAGCAATAGTTTGAGAAGCAATGTTCCTATGGACATGAAACCAGTAATACCATTACAAGATAGAAAAACAAGTGAAGGATTTAAAAACCTAACACTTATTTGTTAAAGGACACGCTCATTTTGGTAACAATTATTAATATGGAATGTATGTTACTCGGTAAAGAACATTTTTTTATCAAGTTGTTATGGGTAAAGTTCCACTTTAACTGTAAAACATGAGTTATACAGTGATCAAGAATGAACATTTGAAAGTGAACAAGGCAGTAGCCATCATTAAAAAAAAAAAAAATTCTATCAACCACCAAACAGCACTCCAGAGGAATTGGTCTGAATGCTTTGTTAACAAAGTTCTTCAAATACTCCTTCTGCCCACCAATGACTGTTGTCACTGGAACATGTGTGCCCTTTGGGAAACCATCCCTTTATTCTGCTGACAACTGCAAAACTTCTGATCCTTAGTGGCTTTTCCAAACAAGGTTACAAAAAGCAAAACAATAAAAAAAAAAAAAAAAACCTGGAGCTCCACTAAAGTTCAAATTATGTGCAACTGACATAGCCAAGAATAGCCATAGTATTGTAATATGCACATGAGTCCTTTGCTCGACTCCCCTGCCTTATGTTGCCAGTCTATCACTTTTAACCTTTTTTGTTTCCATGTATCCCAATGACATCTCAATCTCATCTATATCCCAACTCGTGATAGCCACTTACAAAAGAAACCAATAAAAGAAACCAATAAAGTCAAATTCTATTAGGTAAGCTCAGGAATTGCTGTTAGGGCAAACATTGTGATAGTCATTACCTCAATAGCTGTTGAATGAGCTGCACCAAGGGCAAGGTCTGTTTACCAGCAGATTCATAGATGCCTGTATTTATCAAGTCTTTATCTAGTGGTGTACTGCTCCTGTGCAGTGAAGACACATTAGCTTCTTGTTCGTCTATTTCCTTTTCTTTCTGGGCTTCTTTCTTTGCTTCAATATCCTATAAAAGATAAGGAAAGAAGATTTTGGCAGTGGCACATGGAAGTGGGCTGTGTTTGGCCCAATGACACCTACATTGTGGTCCCAATAAATTGAGGCTGGGTTTAAGGAGTACGGTTGGACACTATTGTCAATTATTGTGCCAGTGAATGGGCAACACAGCCCCCCACCCAGTCCATGACTTCCCTGCCTCCAGCATTCCTTTCTCTGCAGCATGATACCCCATGTCAGCCAACATAAAAACCTAGAAAGACCAGCAATGTCAAACCTCCACCGCCCCTCCACATGATAGTGTTCACATGGAAGCCTTGGATATTTGTTTTTCCAGCCGAGGTAGGGTTGACAGTGAATTGCTGGTATTCCTTTTATTTTCACCTGATAACTCCATGGATTACACACTTCCTGCCCCCAGGTGACTATGCTCACTCCTCCACTGTATCTGTATCCATGGAAGCAACCAAGGCCGCACTTCAAACATGCTTGCCTTTGTGAATTTCCATTACATATCAGGTTAAGGGGATTTACTAGTATAAAGAGAAGATTCTTCTTTTGCTTCTGTCAAAGTAAAAACCGTGTCATCAAGTAACAACATTGCATTTCTGGCAAAATCAATAGGTATTTTATGTATTTGCTAAATATGTTCTTTGCCTGAAAAAAAATATACCCGACAAAAAACTAGGTAATCATCACATCTAAAGGACTGGTAAACTGCAATAGAATTAGTATTTCTTTTTGAGTTTAGATATGCTTTAAAATTAAGATTCAGCGGGAGGTTAAGGCTGCTTTCACTCCTGCGTTTAGGTTATTTAAAACGCTAGTAAGATTATCTGGAAAGTATGAATAAACTTTATGCTTCCAAGTGAAAGTTCCTGTGTTGCCTTTATATACATTTAAGCTCTGTTCATACTAGTGCAATTTCAGATGCAACTTTAATCCCACAGGCAGGTACCTGTCTTTACAGCACCTTTACAGTTTGAGAGGATTTCTTCACAGAAAGTTTGCACAGCATGTGAAGAAGTCATTTAAGAAGTCATTGTTTCATTTAAACTTTCACACTGGAAATTGTAAATGGACATATTTGTTTATGTGGAAGAATTTGATATGCATTTAACACGTGACACTTGGGATTTTTTTTTTTGGCATTTAAAATGAAAAACAATCAGCACTGGGATCATGGTATTTTAAACACACTCCCGACTGCTATAGTGGCATATAGCAGTCTCTCAACCGGGGTGCCGCGACATGCTGGTTGAGGAAGGTGGCTGTCAGATCCGAGCGAGCTCACGTTTTGCCAAACTGTACACCGGCACAACAGGAACTCGGTTGAGACAGTGAAGTAAAAGCTTGAGTCCTGAGCTCTCTGCCTTCCCATACAGGGCTGTACCCAGCAGTGCAGTACCCAATGCAAATGCAAGTATTATACCGCAGTTTTTAAAAAAGCTGTGTCTGCATGCGTATATACAGTATCTCACAAAAGTGAGTACACCCCTCGCATTTTTGTAAATATTTTATTATGTCTTTTCATGTGACAACACTGAAGAAATGACACTTTGCTACAATGTAAAGTAGTGTACAGCTTGTATAACAGTGTAAATTTGATGTCCCCTCAAAAAACTCAACACACAGCCATTAATGTCTAAACCGCTGGCAACAAAAGTGAGTACAGTCCTAAGGGAAAATTGGGCCAATTTATCCATTTTCCCTACCCGGTGTCATGTGACTCGTTAGTGTTACAAGGTCTCGGGTGTGAATGGGGAACAGGTGTGTTAAGTTTGGCGTTATCGCTCTCACTCTCTAGTACTGGTCACTGGAAGTTCAACATGTCACCTCATGGCAAAGAACTCGGAGGATCTGATCTACATGAAGATGGCCTAGGCTATAAGAAGATTGCCAAGACCCTGAAACTGAGCTGCAGCATAGTGGCCAAGACCATATAGCGGTTTAACAGGACAGGTTCCACTCAAAACAGGCCCTGCCATGGTCGACCAAAGAAGTTGAGTGCACATGCTCAGCGTCATATCCAGAGGTTGTCTTTGGGAAATAGATGTATGAGTGCTGCCAGCATTGCTGCAGAGGTTGAAGTGGTGGGGGGTCAGCCTGTCAGTGATCAGACCATACGCCGCACACTGCATCAAATTGTTCTGCATGGCTGTCATCCCAGAAGGAAGCCTCTTCTAGAGATGATGCACAAGAAAGCCTGCAAACAGTTTGCTGAAGACAAGCAGAGACAAGCAGACTAAGGACATGGATTACTGGAACCATGTCCTGTGGTCTGATGAGACCAAGGATAAACTTATTAGGTTCAGATGGTGTCAAGTGCATGTGGCTGCAATCAGGTGAGGATTACAAAGACAAGTGTCTCCTGCCTACAGTCAAGCATGGTGGTGGGAGTGTCATGGTCTGGGGCTGCATGAGTGCTGCTGGCACTGGGGAGCTACACTTCATTGAGGGAATGCCAACATGTACTGTGACATAGTGAAGCAGAGCATGATCCCCTCCCTTTGGAGACTGGGTCGCTCTGGTGAACTCCATGCCCAAGAGGGATAAGGCAGTGCTGGAAAATAATGGTGGCCACACAAAATATTGTCACTTTGGGTCCAATTTGGACATTTTCACTTAGGGGTGTACTGACTTTTGTTGCCAGCGGTTTAGACACTAATGGCTGTGTGTTGAGTTATTTTGAGAGGACAGTAAATTTGCACTGTTATACAAGCTGTACACTCACTTTACATTGTAGCAAAGTGTCATTTCTTTAGTGTTGCCACATGAAAATATATAATAAAATATTTACAAAAATGTGAGGGGTGTACTCACTTTTGTGAGATACTGTATGTGTGTGTGTGTGTATATATATATATATATATATATATACACACACACACACACACACACCTATATACATATACACTGTGCTGCAACTCCCTGCAATGCACACAGTTGCACCTTGGCCCCATTCACCTGCCGGTTTTACCGTCCCCCAACCTCACATGTGAAAGAGCCCTTAGTTCACATCTGTGCAGCTGCGTGCTGGGCAGCCTGTTAATTTGAAAGGGCTTCCCAGCCTGCAGAAATAAAAATAAGTATCCAACCCTTTTTATAAAATCACACCACACTGCATTTGACAGTGTGAGGGTACCATTAAGAATTAATGAAACCCCTGCACGTCTGCTAAAGAGCAGCGCGTTTGCATGTTGGGAATGAGTGGGATTTTGTGTGTGTTCCCTGACACATAGTAATGTGAACCAAGCCATAGACTGGGGTTACCCAACACTGAAAATACTTTTTAAGGGTGCCCTGACTGGAAAATGGTTGAGAAACAGGGCCTTTAGTGCGTGTACACGTGTTAAGCCAACTGACTTCCACAACCACTGCATTAAAGTCACTTAAAGGATCAGCGCTTCATTCTCTGGCAACAACTCTGGTTGGGTGAAGCAGCTAATGGCACACAATCTATATGCCAATCGCCTATAAAGCCGCTCCACCTCCCACATACAACTCATTCAGGACCTTGCTTAGGAAAACATGTTATATATAGCTGTGGACACTGGAGTCAGCGCAATAAGTAAGTCTAGGCCCATTATTTATGGTGAACTCTAAACGGGTGACCTGTAGGGGCTTAAAGTGTCACCTTTGTACAATGTTTGGTACAGAAACGTGTCACTGTTTCACAGGCGCACACAAATTTAAGGCTTGACATGGTATTTATTCACTTGGCACAACAATAATCTTTTGTATCTTGCCTATAAAATTGGATAGCATGTTGTATTTATGTACACTAAAATAATCTTAGGTGTATTTTTTTTTTACCAAAAATAGGGGCTTGAAACAGTTGCACCAATGTCATGTTACACAAGAAATTGCAACTAGCACCATTTTCCAGGGTCTTTGCTTTCAGAATACATATACCGTTAGTGGTTTTTAACTAATTTTATAGCCTAAACTGTGCATTTTAATGTGAACAAAAAAAGAAAAAATAGCTATGGCACCAAAGTAGTTACACTTTTACAGTAATGTATTTCACATAGTCTGGCACAGCATAGTGGAACAAATTTATTTATATTCATTTTTGCTAATAGTTTTTGGCATAAAAACCATGATGTATTTAAGTTTACTTAAAGCTAAACCTTACATAAGAGCTACTAAAAAATTACTCAGCAAACCAAATATATTAAAATCCAGCAGTTTTTGGTCTCACCTGAATCTCTGAGGTTATTGCAGTGTTAAGTGCGCACTCTAATCCTCCATCGGCCATCAAGCTGCTTACCAACAGGTCAATCATGAAACGCCGCCCAGGGCTTATGGTCATTTCATTTCCAGAAGCTAAAAACAGAAGTTTTAATAGTTATGTTTCACAAGATACAACTGTTTAGCTACAGATGTGCTAATAAAACTCACAAAATACAAGACGACTGGACTAGATAACTAAACCACGTTTCTTTTTTTCCTTTTTTTTTTTTTAAAGGTATGTTTGATTTTGAAGACAAACTTGCATACAAAAAGAAAAAAAACGTTTGCTGCCCAACACAGTGCACAGAAAAGGGGCTATGCACTTAAACAAGCAATAAACATTAGACAATAATAATCGACACACGTCTCTTCTTCTGATTATTGAATATAGTTACAAGGAAATACACCGGTATCAGAGTTTCAAGTCAGGTAAATCGTAATTGAAATCAATAGGGTGGTTAGCATGACCAATCAATAATATAGCTAGCATATTAACACTGGGGTGAGAGAGTCAGAGGGCTAGCTATCCATCTGCGCCAAATTTTATGAAATGTTTTTGGTCTCAAATGTGAGTTTATACAATGGTAAAGAGTGGTTGATTAATTTCAACCATAGGGGTCTCGTTGGGGACTGCGATCCCTTTCATGATAATATAATGGACTTCTTTGCATTAAAATATAAGATGCTAAGTAGTTTCTTAGCATGAGAGGGTATAGGCGGGTCACCAAAAGTGTAGAGGAGGCAGTTAAACCACATTTCTTTATAGGCCAGTTTGCAACTTTGTGACTGATTAGCTTGAAAGAGCTAAAATGACATTGCACTGGAGGAGAAGTTTTTTTTATTATTATTATTTGTGTGGACATAGGAGTCTGCTGACACTGATGAAAGAGTTCCAGATAAGCAGTGGTTGCTGATGAGTCTTCAAACAAGGGTGAATGCTTATCCTTTCTTGTGTGCAGTGATTTAGCCTTTATTTGAAGACTCATCAGCAACCACTGCTTATTTGGAACTCTTTCATCAGTGTCATTTACTTCTTAGAAGATCCTTTTATGTGAACACTTTATATTTGAAGATGTTTATCACTGATAATTTCAAATAAAGACTGTATCTATTTATTTATGCACTTCCATAGCCCGTTATATGCACTTTGCTGGTTTACATTTATCACTTACTTATTATGCACTTTATTCATTTTAATGAATTATTGAATGTTTACATCATATTAATTGATCATTATATTTTTTATTGCATTAGCACTTTGTTTGGATTAAGCACAATTTGCACATTGCGTTCACATATATTTGTTATTTATAGGAAGATATTGCACAATTGAATTTTGGTTGTGGCACAGGTGACATCTTGTGGTAGATTTGAGTACTACATATTTCTTTGATATTTTGATTCTTCATAATTTATTTATTGGCATTTGTTTGGTAAGCGCTACACATTATTGTGTTAAATATCGTTATCTATATTCTAGGAATTCAGCAAGTTTTAAAAAAGTATAAGCACACTATGAGGCAAGTGCAATTAGGTGCGTGTCATGTCCGGGACTCCTCTTTATAACTTACAGTATATGTGACAGGTTTATTGCATTCCTGGAGCACACACTCCAGCTGTCAGAGGAGAGAAGCAGACACAGCAGCTATGCCCACCCCTCCCCTCTGGTGCCCATTGACAGAAGCCTTTGTATTTTGTGAAGCTTCTGTGACTGGGCAAAATGAGAGGAGGGGTGGGCATACCAGTTTCAGCGACTCTGCTCTTTGGCCCTGGTTCACACATATGCGCTCTGCAAGATTGCATGTGATTCGCACCACACTGCAGTGCAAATCACATGCGATATCCGTGCGATGCAATTTCAGCCATACAAATTGTATGGCCGATATCGCATAGCATTTGGACCAAACTTGCACAGGACCCTTTTTTTGGGTCGCACCAGAATCGGATCACATGGGTGTTCCTACCCATGAGATCCGATTCCGGTGCGAGTTTGCAGTTCGCACTGCAATATGCGAGCTGAAAAGGCGGTGTCGTGAACAATGTATTGACCCCTCCCTCAGCTCGCATATGGCAGTGTGAACTGCTGTGCGAGTTGGGTGTGATGCGGGAACCCGCAGTGGATTCGCAGGGTTCCCACATCGCACCTATGTGAACCGGAGCTGAAGGAACTGAGTGAGCAGTGTTGGAGTTCTGGAAGTTATCTTCCTTGAGCACAATAAACCTGTCAGATGTGAATAATAGAGGGAAGCCTACAAGGCAACAAACACCTGGACTAAACTTAGACTTAACTTATGGTATTGCTTGCAGTTTTTACAAAGTAGCTGAATTCCTGGAATTCCGCTTTAATGAGACATGGTTAGGAAAAAATATTTAGCACCAAGGCTAATTTTGTTTAAGCCCGGGTTCACCCTGATGCGGCGTGGGACACCGCATGCAATTCACAAAAGAATCACAGCAAATTCCTGTGCCAATTACATGTGATCTCTCTGGGGTGTGATTTGAACCATGGATTTGTATGGCTCAAATCGCACCGAATTTGTGCAGGGCCCCTTTTTTTGTCTGCACCAGAAACGGATCACTTGGGTGTTCACACCTATGTAATTCGATTCTGCCAATCGCACTGCATTTTGCAAACAGATTTCGGGGTGTCGTTAACTTAGCATAAACTCCGCAATTGGTTCACATGAATGGGTTGCGATTTTGATACGGTGCAGAATCAACAGCAAATTACCTGTGAATTCGCACAGCATTTAGTGTGAACCGAGGCTGAAGGATGGTAGACTGGAAAAAAGAACTTCAGCACTTAAAGAACCAAAAGAAACCAAGTAAAAAAACGAGCTAGAAATCCTAAACACGGGTTAAGAACGTAAAAAAAAGACTAGGTGGACATGTGCTCTCTGGGCAGTTAAATAGAATGTTAATTAAGGAACAGAATTAAAAAAATATATATTTTTCCACACTCATTTTGGTCAATTACAAAAAAGCAATCCATTTAAACATACACATCCAGAAGTAAGGGTTTGTCTTATTTAAAATTAATTTTACTTCCTACTTGAAAAGCAGATCACTGAGCCTATCTGCATACCCCAACAGCGGCTGAGCACAGCACTTCTGGGTTAGGCACAGCTCAGATTTTGAAATATGAAGCACACTTGCTCCTGTGATGCTAGAAGGAAGCACCAGTGGGTGCTGTGTCCTATAATTAATCCGGGACATGAGAATTTCAACAATGCAGCATCAGGGCCAGGCTGCATGGAGAGCAGAAACAGCCTAATGGTAAGGCATTTGTATCTACCTATACTTAAACAAACTGCATAGTGCATTTAACACAACAGGGGACCTTGTCTGAATGGGACAGTTTATGTAAAAAGTGACTTTGGTCTTTTAGTGACCAAGATAAACCACAGCAACTACCAGGAATTTTAGGGCCCAGTAGCAGCACAAGAACGAGGTAGGAGTGGGGTTAAATCTGCTTTCTTATCAATAATTAATAGCAAAGTACTTTGATCCATCAGACATCACAGTTACTTCAAACACTTATAAAGTAAATGATGTCCAAGGGTGGACTTTTGTATTAGGATTTCAGCGAACAGCAAAGTGAACCCAACACTAAGCATTCCATAACCATGAAACATACTCGTCATAGGTCTACATTTGGTAAGCAAGTGACAAAAATAAAATAAAAAATAAAAAACACCTTGAAGTTGTCCTACACATGACTGTTGAATAAAATGCAAACTTGTGCAATGTTTGGCACAGTATGATAGAAAAGCATCTTTAGACCTAAAACGAAAATTGTTAATTACACACAGAAATGTAAAACCCAAGAGCACAATGTAACATACCTGCATTTGGCAAAAGGGCTGACAAGGCCCTGGCTCTCTCCTCAGCTGTCGGCAGAAGCACAGACCATCCACTCTGCAATACTGCTTGTGCAGCTGACTGCACAGTGTTAAGCACTCCTGCATTGCTGGCCAATGTAACAACTGTCTGCTTCAGACTGTTCAATAGCATACTGCCAAGACCCAGGCCCAGGCACTCTGGGTCTACTTGGTGGCTTATGGCGGCATGTAACTGGAAGAAACAGGACAGAAACAAATATGTAAAAGTGCTGTGCAATGAAACAAAGTCTAACTGCTTTGAAGTTCGTTTAAATGTTAGTAACTGCTTAGATGCGCTCATTTTCTTGTAGTGGTAAGGCATGGCGGGCATTTATACCTTTCAACTACACACATCAAGACATTGAAAGTATATCTTTCAAACCTTGGCAATTCAAACCCATGATGGGAAAAAGAAAAAAAAAAAAAAATAAAAAATAAAAGCATAAACAAAATGCTTAGAGGAAACCGAATGTAAAAACTATTGGCAGCTTAAAGCAAAACTTCTCTCCACAGACCAATTTTGTTCCAATGCACCCTCCCCCCTTCCAGATATAAACCGCACAATTTATTGATTTTGTTTTCCACATTTTATTTACTTCTTTTTTTGCCTTTTTTCAACTACAGCAGTGGTTCTCAACTCCTGTTCCCAGGACCCACTAACAGGCCAGATTTTAAGTATTACCTTGGAGAGATGCAAACTAGAATACTGTAATCACTGAGTTGAAAATGATATCACATGTGACATATTTCATGCAAAGCTATCTAGTTAGTGGGTCCTGAGGACAGGAGTTGAGAACCACTGACCTACAGCCTCTATTCTAGTCTAGGGGAGAATGATGTGTCCTGCTCCTATAGCCTCCTGAGATATCGCCATCACATGCAGGAATGGGCTTGGGCGTGTTCGGAACCAAAACGTGCCTGATCCAGTCAGGAAGTTTGCACTGCGCCGTGCTAATCACAGGCAGTGAAAAATTTCCCGATCGCTGCAGCCGCGCATCGGGAAATGTTTCACTGCCTGTGATTAGCGCGGTGCAGTGCAAATTTACTGGTGGGCTCAGACACGTGCAGTTCCAAACACGCCCGAGCCCATCCTTAATCACATGTACTAGTAGGCCACAGGAACACAGAGCGCTGACAGGCAGACTTTGTGCCACGATATCAAGGGCTGGCTACCGAGCCCTAAAAAGATAACAGGCGCTCGATGGCAGAGAGAAAGGTGGCAGTGTGGGACCCAGCCTGTGGCAGTGGAGCAAACACAGGGGAACACAGGTAGACACACGGGTGTAAAGTTCCTTTTAAGTCATAAAAAAAATCTCAACTTTTCCTGTTAACAGTCAAATTTTATCCAGCTCCTCCTTAGCCTTTATATAGCACAGTGAAACTCTCCATAACATCAGGAAAGCAACATGGGAGGGTTGAGGGGTCAGGATCAAGCACAACTTCAACAGATTTGCATATTATTATTATACAGGATTTATATAGCGTCAACAGTTTGCGCAACGCTTTACAACATGGGGGCAGACAGTATAATTACAATACAAATCAGTACAATACAAATCAATATAGGAGGAATCAGAGGGCCCTGCTCGTTCGAGCTTACAATCTAGAAGGGAGGGTCAAGAGGGACAAAAGGTAATGAACTGTGGGTTAGGTGTGGGTAGGATAGGCTTCTCTGAAGAGAAGGGTTTTCAGGGATCGTCTAAAAGCAAATAGAGTAGAAGATAATTGGATAGTTTGGGGTAAGGCGTTCTATAGGATTTGAGAGGCTCTGGAAAAGTCCTGGAGGCGAGCATGGGAGGAGGTGATGAGGGAGCTAGAGAGCAGGAGATCTTGAGAACAATGAAGAGAACGAATAGGTTGGTATTTAGAGATAAAGTTAGTGATGTAACTGGGGGCTGTGTTGTGGATGGCTTTGTAAGTAGTTGTTAGTATTTTGAATTTAATTTGTTGGGTGAGTGGAAGCCAGTGGAGGGATTGACAGAGAGGAGTAGCAGAAACAGAGCGATTGGTAAGGTGGATAAGTCTGGCAGCAGTATTCATGATGGATTGAGGGAGATAGCTTATGTAGAGGTAAGCCAATGAGAAGGGAGTTGCAGTAGTCGAGACGAGAGATGACCAGGGAGTGGATTAAGAGCTTTGTTGTGTTGGTTAGAAAGGGGCGTATTTTGGAGGTGTTGTGGAGGTTGAGGCGGCAAGATTGGGACAGTGATTGAATGTGGAGCTTAAAGGAGAGTTCAGAGTCCAGAACTACACCTAGGACCTTGGCATGCGGGGATGGGTTTATAGTTGTGCCATCAATTTTGACAGAGAGATCAGGGAAAGGGGCATATGGGGGAGGAGAAATTATAAGTTCGGTTTTGGATAGATTGAGTTTGAGGAAGTGGTGTGACATCCAGGCTGATATATCTGTTAGTAAATTAGTGATACGCAAGGAGACGGTGGGAATATTGGAAGCCATGGAAGCCTATCAACTGACCCAGGGAGGAGGTGTAGACTGAGAATAGGAGAGGTCCAAGGACAGAACCTTGGGGGACCCCAACAGAGAAAGGAAGAGGAGAGGAGGAAGCTGAATTGTAAGTAACACTAAAAGGTGAGGTTGGATAAGTAGGAGGAGAACCAGCGAAGAGTACAATTACGAAGACCAAAATGTGTGGAGGTTTTTGAGGGGGGGTTGGTCAACAGAATCAAAGGCAGCAGAGAGGTCCAGGAGAAGGAGTACAGAAAAGTGTCCGTTGGTTTTGGCCATTAGTAGATCGTTTGTTAGTTTAAGGAGAGCAGTTTGTGGAGTGTTGGGGACGAAATCCAGATTGAAGAGGATCAAGAAGGCTATTATCAGCAAGGTGGTCGCAAAGTCGGTTGTAGACCAGGCGTTCAAGGAGTTTGGATAAAAAGGGGAGCAAGGAGATGGGGAGGAAGTTGTCAAGATCGGATGGGTCCAGGGAGGGATTTTTAAGTACGGGGCTAACTAGTGCATGTTTTAGGGAGTTGGGAAAGATGCCAAAAGAGAGGGAGAGATTAAAGATGCGAGTTAAAAAGTGTAGAATAGAGCTAGAGGGTGAATGTAGCATTTGCGAGGGAATAAGATCCAGTGGGCAGGTGGTGAGATGGACATTGGCAAATAGTTTAGCAACCTCGTCTATAGTGGTGGGGTTGAGAGAGGGAAGCAATGATTGAACCTGTGGGCATGAAGTGTAGAGCGTGGAGGGTATCTGAACAGCAGAGATCTCCTCGCAAATTGTATCAATCTTCAGTTTAAAGTGATTGGCGATCTCTTGAGCAGTGAGTGAATTGGTGGGTGGAGGCAGTGGAGGACGAAGTAGAAAGTTGAAGGTAGCGAAGACTTGACGAGGACGGGATGATACGTTTCGAATGAGAGTGATAAAATGGGTCTGCTTGGCAGTGAAAAGGCTGGAATTGTACTTTTGGAGGGCAGTTTTGTATTGGTTGAAATCTTTCTGAGACTTAGGGGTTGATTTACTAAAGCTGGAGAGTGCAAAAACTGGCGCAGCTTTGCATGGTAGCCAATCAGCTTCTAACCTCAGCTTGTTCAATTAAGCTTTGACAATAAAACCTTGAAGCTGGTTTCTGTGTGGAGCTACACCAAATTTTGCACTTACAAGCTTTAGTAAATCAACCCCTTAGTCTTAGGCCACAGGCGCTCCTGAGCAGGGCTGTGTTTTTTCAGACTTCTAGTATCATCTGATTGCCAAGGTTGACGGGGTCGGGGTCTGATTCTGTAGGTAGTGAGTGGAGCCAGTGAGTCCATTGAGGCTAGAAGTGAAGTGTTTTAGACAGAAGTGGCTAGGTCGGTGCAGAATTGGGGTGAGATTTTGTCATATAGGTCATCAGTAGCAGAGTAGACAAGAGAAGGGTTGAGATGACGTTTAGGCGGTTGGAGGGAGAGGGGGTGGAGGAGAGGGAGAGCATGAAGCCAATAAGGTAGTGATCAGAGAGGAAATGGATAGTTGGAGAGGTTGCACAGAGTGCATAGGTGGGAGAAAACTAGGTCAAGGGTACTGCCTTCAGAGTGAGTAGGAGCATGTATCCATTGCTTCAGGTCAAAGGAGGAGGTTAGACTGAGCAGTTTGGAAGTAGCAGGAGTGTTCGTATTAATAGGGATGTTGAAGTCACCAAGAATGATTGTGGGGATTTCAGAAGAGAGAAAATAGGGTAGCCAGACAGAGGAGTCATCAAGAAAGGTTGATACTGGTCCAGGTGGCCAGTAGATCACAGCTATCCTTAGAGAACCTGGAGAGAAAAGATGAATGCAGTGTGCTTCAAAAGAGGAGCGTGACAGAGAGGGAGGTGGGTGATGACTTCTTCTGTCTGTATCACTGGAGCTACGGACCATTCAGTGATACAGTTTTCACAGTAGCTTCCCCAAACAATACTTAGTTTGCTAGATTTCTGACAGGTTTACTTAAACCCCTTACCACCAGCTATGAAGATTGATATTAGGATAGGTATTGTTAGAAGAGTGTGATGAAAAGTGTGTGAGGAATAAAAAAAAAAAATGCAAACTTAAAAATATTAAGTAAATGAGATAGTATTTAATTTTTAATCTAGTATGTCATTACCTGTAATCGAAGCAGATTAAGTGTTGCTACAGCCATACATTCCTTCTCTTGTGGTGGTGGCCAGTCAGAGCTGCCATCCATCCCTTCACTAACTTGGCGCAGCAGTAAATCCAGCTGTTCAAAGGTCATGGGGCACACATCGACAACAAAGGGCACGCGCAGACCGATGGACCATTCCGAACAGGAAGACCACGCAAAACTCTGTACACAAAACAGAATTCTATTTTAAATCTGCACAGCTCAGTTGTTCAACCCCTAATAAAGTTGCCATATATGAATAAAAAAAAAAAATACTGAAAAGATAAGCAGGTTAAAAAATAAAAAATTCAGAAATAGTAGTAGTGTTCATCATGATCACGCAAATTTAACATTTGTTTTATATGTGCGAGTAGGCCAACATTTGTCTGCATGTTGTTTAGGTATGAAAAATGAAAGATGGGATAAATAGAAACAAAATAACTGTAAAAGATACTCATGCTCAGGAGTATTATTGAGCCCCATTAAAAAGTCACATCTGTACAATACCAAAACCATAAAACAAAGAATGCATACAAAAAGTCACCTGAAACTGTCACGAATAATAAAATAATGGAAAAAAAAAAAAGAAGAAATGAGTAGCAGGGTTACAGAAAGCTTGTGCCGTATTGTGCACCCACCCCTAGAAGCCTGCTTTTCACATCCCAAAAAAGTATTACACCAATATATTTCCAGCTTAAGATATGTACATGTAAATGTGCTCAATACCTGGGCAGGTCCACAAGCAATCCCAACTATATGTTTGGAATCCAGTCCTGGGAGAGCAGACGGCTCCGGTTTTGCGATGCGTAATGTATCAAAGTGCTGACACTGATCATTGCTACCCCAGCTGTATACCTCCCCAGATTCAGTTAATGCCAGACAATGTGTAGAGCCCACAGCTACATCAACCACCTTCTTGCCTAAAGAGAAATAAAAAGACAGTTTACCAAAATAAAAGTATTAAAAGTACATTTCATCCTAGCAACTTTTTAAAAATCATGGCAACAAGCACTCAAGTGCAACAAAGATCAGCAGTTTCAGCAAGAGATTTTCTAGCATCTAGGTCTTGACAGATTATGGCTTCTTCCTCACACCCTTTTACCTCTTTTTTGTAAAATATAAACAAAAAAAAAAAAAAAGAGTTAAGCCGGCCATAGAGATTCAAACCATCTGTGGGCAGGCTGATTGTACTCACGTTGATCCATCGATCGACTTGGGTACAGCCAGCATGTCAGATTTTTACGGCTATGGCCGCTGGCAATAATCACAGTGTTCTTGAAGAACACAATGGCTCCACTGGAGGGATATTCCCATTAACACTGACTGCGTTGATGGAGGAATAGAGGGATTTTCTTTCCTGCAACCCGTGATTGCAGGAAAGAAAATTGCATCTTGTATGACCTGCCTTAGGCGGAGAAGATGCGGTTGATTTGGTTTGCTTATAAGTGCTTTGAAGATCATATATTGAAACTAATGAAAAGCTAGGTCACGTTTTGCTAGTTTATTATAACACAGCAGTAAAAGTAAAAGAAACAGATACAGAAAATCTAACATACTATTGTCATATGCATTGCTATTGTTGTACTATTATGGTGGAAGATAAAAAGATTCTCACAATCATTGAAAGAATACATTTCAACAGATTCTTCCCCTCTCGCTTCATTTAAACTACACCGAGCAAAAGAAGGAATCTGAGGCACTGCTGTAGTTCAAGTGCAGCTTATGGACACTGCTCACAAAAGCAATGTTAATTTCTAAAGCAAATATTCATCTTCGAGAAACAGGTAACTAGCAAATTCCATCATATTGCAGAATGACCACATTGAGCCTATTAGATAATGTTTTTATTTTCGTATTTTTCCGTTCCCATTTACCTTGTAGGCCACCAAGTATCTTTGGGTATCGGACGTGTTCTTCTGTTCCGTGGCCAAGCCTCTGATTGTCTCCTTTGCCCCAGGAATAGACCTGGCCATCTTTGGTGATGGCAACTGAAAACTGGCTGCCACAGCGCACTTTTACTATGTCCAAGTCCTGAAGTTTCTCTATTAATTTAGGAGTTTTACAGCCATCGCTTCCTCCTCTGCCTAATTTTCCATAATCTCCATCACCCCAAGACCAGACTTGACCTGAAAAAAAAAAAAAAAAAGACATTTAACAACCCATAGAAACATATTCGTAAATACGATTTTATAACTCTATTGCAACAGTCACTTCCAGCAAAGCCTATAAAAGGACAGAGGGGTTGGACAACTCTCAGAGGAATATGTAAATGCAATGAATTCATTTTCATGTGGCTGAAAGTTCCAATGCCACTCCATGCCAATTCAGGTGTCTCAGAAGCTGCTAGAAGGTCAAACTCGATAAAATCAGGAAATACATCCAAAGCTCTAAACGGAGCAATGACATGATCCATCTAACTAACTCCCACTGATCCTATTTTAGAAGTTATGGCCTTCTTAGATGGTTTGTCACAATGCCAACACCTAACCCTGAAACCTCAAATGGAAAGAGCCAGCTTTGATTCATAGGCTTCAGACAGGTTGCAGAAGAGCAATATCCCTACACATAAAAATAAATAGGTCACATTTCACTTTACTGGAACCCATACAAAAACGCAACCAATATTCTGTGCTTTTTAAGAGAGCAGTCTGTTTAATGATGTGCATGTCTCATGGGTACTCAATAATAATCTGAATATACAATATGTATAATAACACTGCTTTATCCATCTCCAGGTTTTAAAGTGCCTGTAAACCTTAGTCACGAAATATGAACAAAGCACAACACTCTATAGTGTGTACTTGTCACAGTTAAGAGCACAAATTGGCACTAGGTCTGCTGCTTCTTTCCTTAGCTATCAGCATGAATCCCTTTTAAAAAGTTTTCCTGACACAGAGAAAAAAAAAAAAAAAAAGGTGACGGGAGGGACCTCCAGCTGATTGACAGACTCAGCTCTGTTCCTGTGGGGAGGGGGTGTGTCCCTTCCCTCCAATCAGTTCTCAGAGCTCTCCTCACTAAACTTTACAGAGTGTAACTTCAGCTCTCGGACACCTTTTTTCTGAGCTCTCAGACAAACCTTAAAATTCAGCACTTTAAATGGCAGCAGATTGAAAGGTACAACTTATGTAGGATGACTTGTTTAAGCTCTGTGTATCACTTGAGGCCAATCACTTCACTGGGTATATGTAGAGGTTTACAACCACTTGAAGCCTCGTGCACATATTTTCTCCTCTGAAGACCTTTTACTCCTGGCAGTAAAAAGCAGCTTAAAACACACGCCAAAAGGCACCCATTGGAATGCATTAACGCTCAAACGTGCCTAAACCGGTTTAGTGTTTTTCAGCTCAAAAGCTCCTCTTAAGAACGTGCTGGTTATATATTTTTTTCTTTATTTTAGCCTGTAATACAGCCGAATACTCCTGTAAACACCAATGTGTGCATGGACACACTGGCCAACATAGATGCGCGCTTACGGGCTGGAAAAAAAAAAATGTCAAACCCCTGTAAAAGTGTTTTTTTTTTTTTTATCCCTGTGTGCATGAAGGCTATACATCATTCCATCTTTCAAATTATAAATCAGTTAAAGTGTAACTAAAGGTAAAATATGGATAGAGTGGAGAGGGATTAGAGCACTTGTCAGTGTTTATGGCTGTCTGTGCCCCCATTAGGGAGATTCGCCCTCTCTATTTGTCCTGTTTACCATTATCATTAAAAGTAAAAGAAAATCCCAAATTTTGGGTTGTCCCCAGAAAAGTAAAAGAGGGGAAATCTTCCAATTAGGACACTAGTTCTGGTGACCTGGGGGTCCCCAAAGAATGCTCTTAATTTGCAGAGAATTCCACTAACTTCCTCTTTGGCTATGGGACAGGAGGCCAAGGGAAATCTCTGCAATGGGACACAGATAGTAAAAAAAAAAAAAATCTGACCGGGGTTATAACCCTGCCCTGCTCTACCAAAATGAAAAAAAAAAAAAAAAAAAACACTTTTATTTTATAGCATAAAATACAGCAAAAGCCATAAATCCCTTGAAACATACAGGTTTTTCCCTATAGGGTTTCCTCAGATGTAAGCCTGCACTATCCACCCGCACCTAAACACCAAAGCCTTGCGGACCAGGGCTAAACGCCCAGTGCGCAAGAGTCCTCAGGCTACTAAAATCTGATTTTCTATGAATAAAATCTTTGTATCAGAAGAATCAAAATTCTCACATTTTTAAAAAGGAGCTTACAATAACTTTATTTAGTCTCAAAAATATTTACCATGTATTTGAACTTAAATACAACCAGAGTTTTTTTTTTTTTTACCTTTCTATCCATACAAGCATTTGGCACCTAGCAATAAAAATCACATGTAAATGTGTAATAATAATTATAGTGTCTTCCCTTCTGTTTAAAAAAAAATTTGTCTTCCCTTCTGTGATATTAATAATAATGTGTAAATGTACACTAAAAATAACGATCCAC
>BLSH010253912.1:342063-352238 GCA_018402905.1 Glandirana rugosa | reverse complement strand
AAAAAAAAAAAAAAAAAAAAAAAAAAAAATCACAAAATCGGCGTATACTGACTGGTTTTCACAAAAGTTGCTGTGTTTACAAACGATGAGAATTAATTTATGGGGTTTTTTTTGTTTTTTTTTACTAGTAATGGCGGCGATCTACGATTTTTAGCAGTACTGCGATATTGAAGCAGACACGACGGACCATTTTGACACTTTTTTGGGACCAATGACATTTATACAGCGATCAGTGTTATAAAAATGCACTGATTACAGTATAAATGTAACTAACAGGGAAGGGGTTAACCTGGGGTGGGCGCTCTAAGGGTTAACTGTGTTCCCTGTGTGTATTACTAACTGTATGGGGGCTGGGCTGAGTGGGGGAGGAGAGTGATCACGGCTCCCATATACAGGAAGCCTGCAATCACATTCCTTCCCCCTGTTAGAACGGAGATCCGTGTGTTTACAAACACGGACCTCTGTTCTGTCACTGCGGGGGGAGCCATCGCAGGTAGCAGACGGAGATAGAGTCCGCCCTACCCGTTTCCTGGCTCCCCCGGAACACAGGGAGCACGCCTCCGGTGACTCGCACACGTTCATGAACTCGCAGCCACCATGTGACGGCGGTTTGCGATATCGAACCACTTTGTCGCCGCCATTCGATGGCGGGCGGTCGGTGGTTAAAGTGTTAACTGGACATTGGAGGAGAGGCGGTGGAGGTTCCTGTATCCCCAAATGCACTGGGAAATAGAGAAGTAGGACAGAGCAGCTTCAGCCACTTCCTGTTTGTACAGAGCAGCCCTGTGGTATCACAATTTGCTTCTATGTGCAGGCAAAAGCATCAAGCCAGCCAGCAATACTGACAGTGCCAGGAAGAGGCAGATGCACTACGCATTGTCAGTGGCAAAGGTTTTGGTGTCTGTAAAGTTGGACCAAGCCAAGTGTCAAAGAGGTATATGAAATCGATCTTGCAGATACCGGTAATTCACAAAAAGGTCTGCTATTACACCACAACCTAAACATTTCTCAAAGTAGATCGTTTTCTAGCCATCATTTCCCCTTTAAGTACTTCACACTAGAAAATAGGGATGCACCGACATTTCGCATGCCAAAAATGATCGGCATTTTCAGCCAAAAACTGTGTTTGCGGTATCAGCCGAAACAAAAAAAAGGCCCGATACCGAAAGTGGGCAGGGTCCGCCCTGGAAACCGCCAATTGCGGGGGTATGTGTGCATCACATACCCCCGCAATGAATGCAGAAGATGGGAAGATTCATATTGCACAGGTCGCGTTGCTTGTAAAAGTCACTCTGTGCATGAAACTGTCATGCAATTACACTGAATGCAGAGAGAGAGAGAGCTGTCAGATCTTCACGTTGATGTCGGAGGTGGGCAGGACCGAAAAGCTATCAAACGCCAGCCAACGGGATAGGGGCTGGGCGGGTGTATGATAGCTGTTCGGTCCAGCCCACCCCGACATCAGCATGAAGATCTGACAGCCCTCTCTCTCTGCATTCAGTGTAATTACATGATAGTTTCATGCACAGAACAGCTCTTACAAGCAGTGTGATCTGTGCAATGTGAATCTTCTCAATCGCTTCTATCAGTGCCACCTGCAGTGCTACCCAGTGCCACATGTCAGTGCCACCTGTCAGTGCCCAGGCACAGGTAGGCTGCATATGACAATATATAAAAATATAAATATATGGTCTCAGACCTCTATACCATACCTTACCCCCTCAGTAGATACTTTATTTTCTAAAAACTATCCCCCTACGATCAGTAAACTGAAACAGTCCCTTAGCACCTGGAAAGGTTATCCTATCTAATTTTTAGGATGAATCACTGCTACAAAAATGACAATCCTACCTAAACTCATATCTGTTTCAGACTCTCCCGATTAAAATTTCCAAGTCTTTAAAGCCTCATATACACGGGCGTTATTAACGCCGCGTTTTTAAGCTGTTTTTACAGCTTAAGAACGACACACCATGTTATTCTATGGCCGCACATACATGTTGACGTTTTTGAGCTGTAAATGGCGTTGGCGTTCTGAAGCTGTAAGAAGAACCCAGGACCCGCGCGTTACGAAGCTGCAGCGTTATGGCGTTTTTGACGCTGCGCCGCCAAAGTGCTAAATAA
Source organism: Glandirana rugosa (assembly GCA_018402905.1). Lineage (NCBI taxonomy): Eukaryota > Metazoa > Chordata > Amphibia > Anura > Ranidae > Glandirana > Glandirana rugosa. The sequence goes on along the minus strand of BLSH010253912.1, from coordinate 350,114 downwards.
CGCGGCTTAACATTGCCTATGGTAGCCCATTGATTTGAATAGAAGTCGCACCAGAAGTCAGATCATGATGATCCGACTTGCGGTGCGACTTGTGTGCCAAGGATCTTGAAGGGGAACTCCCGCAAAAATGTGCTTCAGGAAAAGGGGCGGGGACGATCATGCCCTCAACATAGGGAGTACACCCCAAAGCACCCTGTCCCCATGTTGACGAGGATAAGAGCCTCTTCCCGACAACCTTGGCCGTTGGTTGTCAGGGTCTGTGGGTGGGGGCCTATCAGAATCTGGAAGCACCGTTTAACAAGGGAGCCCCCAGATGCTGGCCCCCCACCCGATGTGAATGAGTATGGGCATCGCACCCCTACCCATTCACCCACTCGAGCGCCGGGGGTTCGTGCTGCGCCGTTGCCTTATATTGGTATGGGGCGAAGGCCCCGCCCCTTATGACGTCACAGCCCTGCCCCGGGTGCGACTTCTATTCAAAACAATGGGCTCCCATAGGGAACTATTGATTTTGAATAGAGGCAGAGAAACACTGCTGAAAGCTAGCGTGGAAAAACGTGCATTGACGTCAATGCATAACGCTGATAAAATCGCGTTAACGCCGATTTTTTCCTGGCGCCGGTCCCTACGTTACTGCTTGTTTTTTCAATACGCCCGTGTGTGTAGAAGGCCTCATACTCGCATTTCAGCGTGACATAAATAAAGGGATTTTATTAAAACTTACCGTAAAATCCTTTTCTCCGAGTTCACTGACAGACGCAGCTCTCCATTACGTGTGGGTTTTATGCTGGTCTCACTAGGAGTTAACTAGGCAGGGAAAAGAAACAGCTGGCCCTTCCCATGGGGGCAGTCCTCTCTTCACACATAAAACCCCCTCATAGCATAGCTCTTCAGTTCGTACACAAGCCGTACCAGAACAGAGCACAGAGGGGTGGGTGCTGCGTCTGTCAGTGAACTCGGAGAAAAGGATTTTACGGTAAGTTTTAATAAAATCCCTTTTTCTCCTATCGTTCACTGACAGACGCAGCTCTCCATTACGTGTGGGGATGTCCCCAAGCTGTGTCAAAAAGAGGGGTGGGTAAACACTAACAGTACCCAACTGAACCTCTAAGGAGGTGCCAGACGCGCCTACACTGCCGCCTGCAAAACTTTGCGGCCCAAAGCAGCATCCAAAGATGCAAACGCAACTTTATAAAACTTAGTGAAAGTGTGAACCGAGGGCCAAGTGGCCGCCTTGCACACCTGTGACACCGAGGCCTGGTGTCTGAAAGCCGAGGAAGTGCTAACAGCCCGGGTAGAATGAGCCGTGAGCGGAAAGGGGGGACCTCGCCGCGAACAGAATACGCATGGGTCACGGTTTTTCTAAGCCAACGAGAAATCGTAGCCGACGAGGCTGCCAACCCTTTGCGCGGACCCTCTGGCAGCACAAACAAAGCATCAGCTTTTTGAAAAAAAAATAAAAGTAAAAGAAAATTTAATTAAAAAACGGTCACAAACAGGACAGCAATTCCCCTGAAGGGAAGCCAGGTCAACTCCTTGCAAACTAGGCATTGAAACTGAAGAGCTATGCTATGAGGGGGTTTTATGTGGGAAGAGAGGACGGCCCCCATGGGAGGAGCCAGCTGTTTCTTTTCCCTGCCTAGTTAACTCCTAGTGAGACCAGCATAAAACCCACACTTAATGGAGAGCTGCGTCTGTCAGTGAACAATAGGAGAAAACAACTTTATCTGTAATAATGCCGCCCCCCCACCCCCCGGTTTTCCAAAACAATTTTGCACGCCTCCACTTCCAGTGGCGGTCTAGGAGCTCCAGATTTATGGCATTATTATTTAGCTTCCAGATTCACACAATTAGCACAGTGGAATATTTTTAACTCCCATGTACCCTGGGTGAAATTCAAAGCAGATTTGATTCGTCCGCATTTCCTTCCAGGCTTGCTTTGGTCAAAAAAATAACCAAAAACGGTGGACATCTCTCTTAATTCTATAGGGGCACAACCTTTATCACTTTGGAGGGCTTATAATAAAAATAACTCATTAATATCTAAAGCCCCTCCACGAGCAGCCTTTCTGGGAGACAGTGCTTTCCTCCCGGGAATATGTGAGGTCTCAGCATATAAATGGTGGATAGATGCGGAGGTCCTGTCTTTGCATAAATTGGTCGAAAACACGTAATTAATTTCATTTCAAACACTACAATCTACGCATCAGGCCCCAAATACCGAGATATTCCGCTATTTACAGATCAAGCATTTTTATAAATCTCATTACAAAATAGAGTTATCATCAAACCACACCTTATATGAAGCTCTCTGTTGGCAGAATTCCAGGGGTAAGGACCTGATCTCTCTTATCTATAACTTCCTGAAGAAACCTCACTTTTATACAGGACTAAATGGGAATCTGAGTGTTCCCCTAGATCATAGTTCAATTAATTGGCCTACCTGTATAGACAGCCTTAAAAAATGCACAAGATCCTTAAATATCAGGGAGAAGGCCCTAAAGTTTCACACGAAGTATTACCCCCCAACCAGACTTCATTCAATTTTCCCATCAGCATCACAACAATGCTTCTGAGGGTGTTACACAGTAGGCTCATATCTACACCTATACTGGGACTGCCTACTTTTTGCCACAACTTGGAAAACAATTTGACTAATTTCCCTCCGCAATTGCTGATACACACACTTCCCTCACTCCGATGCAAGGTCTCCTTTTCGCTCAGATTGAGGAGACGAACACAATTCAAACAAGACTACTCTATACCATCTGTGCTGCCATCCTTTGGGTAATTGCGCTACATTGGAAGACTGGAGTTCTTCCCCTACCACAACTCACATCAAGGGTAGAATCCATATGCAGGACGGAAAAGATATACCATACCCTCTATCACTCTCTTCCATACTATGAAAAAAAGTGGGCCCCATGGTTTGAATATAGCAAATGAATAGGCGATCCTTAGACCATTAGCATTATACAGGCAATACAATCTATGATTTTGCAGTTGAGGGGCTTGGTTATCAGAGTTTAATTTAGTTCTTCCACCTTTCCCCATTTCTATGATAACTAAAGGTTCTAGTCTAGCATCTAGATATATGCTGCTGATCACCAGTACGTTAATACACTGTCAAGATGTTCTTGTGTTGAATCTTATATTTATTTGTCAATGATCGGTATCTGTTATCTCAGCTGTATTCATGCCATTCACTTGTTCGCAAGTCTTTTATTGTAACTTTGATCATACGAAAGGCTTTTGTACCATTTGTTTTGTACTCTTTGAATAAAACTTTTGTAAACATAAAAATATAAATATTTTTTAAAAATTGTCATTTTCGGTTTCTGCACCAAAATTTCCATTCGGTGCACCACTACTAGAAAATCAACAATACCATGGGCATTTTGCTTTTCTTATCTTATTTATCAAGCATTCTTGAAGAATTTTCAACGCTTCATAAAACACAACCAAAACACATCATAGTTAGATGCACCAATTAAGGGGGAAGAGATTGCTAGTTCTATTGGCTCCTTTCCACACGGCAAGTCCCCCAGTCCTAATGGACTCCCGGTGGAATGGTACCAATCTTAGAAGTAACACCACATCTACTGAAACTATACAATGACATCCTTAGTGCAAGGTCCCTGCCGTCGTCCTTTTATGAAGCTCATGTTGTACTTCTGGCCAAACCTGACAAGACCCTTTGTGCCTCATACAGACCCATAGCGTTATTGAACATGGACTTAAAAATTCTTACTAAAATCATAGCTTCCCACTTACTAAAAAGTGCTCCACCTATTGGTTTCCCCAGATCAGACTGGTTTTATGCTACATAAAGCTACTGATATAAATTTAAGGAGGGTGTTTACGCATGTTGCATTGAATCCAGGGGACCAAGAGGATCGGGCGCTGGTTTTCCTGGATTTGGAAAAAGCATTTGATTCGGTCGACTGGAGTTATATGCACATAGTGTTACAAGGCATGGGTTTCGGTGAGAGTTTCCTGAGATGCGTGGGGATATTATACGACCATCCGGTAGCGACCATCAAATTGAATGGTGTTTTGTCCAAAACTTTCCCAGTGGGACGTGGAACCAGGCAGGGATGCCCGCTTTCACCTAGGTTAGTCGCCCTCGTAATGGAACCGCTTGCATTGGCCCTGCGTAAATCCCCAGGGGTGAAAGGGATCACAGTAGGAAAGCTGGTGAAAAAAACAGCTCTTTATGCTGATGATGTAGTTCTGTTCCTGCGGGATCCAACCACTTCATTGCCCCGGGCCCTGTCCATTCTCGATCAGGTCTACTTTCTCTGGCCTGGGGGTAAATTGGCATAAGTCAACAATCCTTCCACTGGGTGAAACCTTAGGGTCATGCTGTGGTGGCCTCCACACCCCTTTGCAGCGAGTGTCTGGAGTTAAAATATTTGGGACTAGTCATCACGAACTCGGTCTCACATTATATCCGGCTGAATGTGACTCCTGTTATCTCCACTTTCAAGTGGAAAATAGGTGCTTGGAAAAACCTACCACTTACTGATAGGGAGAGTGAATCTCGTTAAAATTAAATTATTACCATTATTGCTACATACACTGAGGAATTCGCCGGTGTGGATTCCTAAGTGTATCTTCAAGTCACCGCATGGGTTAATGTCTGAATTTCTTTGGCAGGGACGGGGAAATAGGCTAAATATTGGAGTGCTACAACAACCCTGGAAGGAAGGGGGATTAGCTGTTCCAAATTTTTACAAATACTTTTTGCCAAGGCAGCTGGTGATGGTCAACAGATGGCTCATATGTCCATATGAGGATGCGGCTGTTGCTCTAGAGGCGGAGGTGGTAGGATCTTATGGAGCGTTAGCTCACTTTGTATACAGGGGGCCTAAATCACCGTATCTATTAACTACCCCTATGAGATCTGTACTTAGAGCTTGGATGGTGGCCCAAGGTAAAGAATTTGGGGGTCCATTTTCTTTTTCTCCGCACACTCCGTTGTGGAGAAACCCTAAACTCGATTGGAGTGACTTGTTTTAAATTTGATCTGGATAAATAAAGAAAAAGTTTGAAAAGGATCACACAATAGGCATTTTTATATGTTCCTTCCTGTATATGGATGATGACACCAACAGCTGAGGATCTTGGAGCCACCAGCATTTGGAAACACAGGTAACCCTAGACACTGCCTGACAGGCATCCATGCGTTTTACCCCTGCAGGGGTGACGCCGTTCGGTAAGTGGAGTATCAATAGGGGAGCACGTGTGATCTGCACCTATAGAGGCACCTGAAGATTCACCACTTTATACCGGCTGCTATAAGGATAAGCCCTTAAGGGAGTCTAAAAACTGAAAGACTGCGGTTATAAAAATTAGGAAACACCAACACCTCATTGCACTGTGCACTTTTTGGACTTCCAATACCTTTTACAATATGTTTCATATGCACTGTTTATAAGGTTGATTAAGAACTGTTAGGCTGCTGCTACAGGAAGCAGAAAACACTAACATTTCAGCACACAGGGCACTTTCTTGATTCTAATCATTTTTACAATATGCTGGTTTGCACTATTCATATTTCAGAGATTGTCACTGGATACACACCAATTTATTATTAATATCACTGTATAGATGTGAGATGATTGAATAAGGGACGTGTTCACATATAAATACCAATCACCTGCTTTAATATTTGATTTGCGAATACACGAGGAATAATTATTATTTATTGCACCAAGCACTTTTACAGTTAAGGATAATCTGATGGTTTATATCTTACCTTGTTATATATGAATATTTGGGTATATGAGGTACACATTTAGCCCCCCAGCACCACTAGGGGGCACCGGTTCACACTTAAATTGAGATCACCAATACAGTGATCCCTCGTTTTTCGCTGTTAATGGGGACCAGAACCTTCCGCGAAAGCTGAAAAACCGCGAAGTAGTATTTGCCCCTATTGTTGTCAATGTATTGTGTAAATTGTTGCATCGCTCTTGCCATGGGATAAATCCACTCGTACTCTTATTGGTCGATGTCACACCGGAAACCAATCACGCGCCTTTATGAAAGCCCGTGGTATGTACAGTACTCTGAGTCAACTCATCTCTTTGGTTGACATGCAGGGATCCTTCTCTCTCGCGCATCAACATGAAACAACGCTCCTTTCCACAACGTGGCTGCTGACCCGCGAAGCACTGAAGCCGCAAAACATGAAGCGCGAAGTGCCGAGGGAACACTGTACTTACATTAAATTGCAAGCAGCGCCTGGCCCATTTTACCATTAACTGTCTACCTATTCTTAGCCCTATTAGGGTAAAGAGTTTACTGGGCAGCAGCAAGCTTACACTTTTCTATCCTAAGCACAGTACCCACCCCCTTACTAGGGTCTTATGAAGCATTAGCTCACTTGGTATACAGGGGGCCTAAATCACCATATCTATTAACTACCCCTATGAGATCTGTACTTGGAGCTTGGATGGTGGCCCAAGGTAAAGAATTTGGGGGTCCATTTTCTTTTTTTCCCGCACACTCCGTTGTGGAGAAACCCTAATCTCCCACAATTTTTTTACGTATGAGGATCCGTGTGTCTGGACAAGGGTTGGGATTAAAAAGCTGGGGGATATTACCTTCACCGATTAGTTAGGAACTTTTGACAATCTGAAATTGCAATATAATTTACCAAATTCCCATTTCTTTAGATATATTCAACTAAGGTATGCATATCAGATGCAATTCAGGGACATCAGCTCCTCCTTTCTGGTATCGGATCTTGAATCCATGCTGAGGGGGGAGGATCTGGAAAAACCCCTGTCTACTATATACAAATTTTTATTCCCTGAGACAAGTAGACTGCTGAGTAAATGTAGGACTGGGTGGGAGTTGGTGGTCTCTGAGCTCGATGAGGAAGACTGGAAAGATGTCTGGGAAGCTCCGTTCACTAGACTAATTTCAGCCCATGATCAGTTAATACGCTACAAGTTTCTCCATTGTATCTTTCTGACCCCGACAATGATAGCGAAAATTTTTGACAAAGTTGATTCTTCCTGCTGGCGCTGCTCAGCGGGGGGAGCTGACTTTATGCATATTTTTTGGGATTGTCTGAGCATACAGAAATACTGGGAGGGAATCGTGCATTGTGTCCAAGAAATTACAACAATTCCTCTGATCCCGTCAGTGAAACACTGCATGCTTGGGTTGGTTGATGACCTTGCTCCGACCACAGCCATTAGGATTTTGCTTACCATATTTTTTCATGTGAGGAAACGGATAGTCTTGTCCTGGAAGAGCCATTCCCCTCAAACGGTGGAGTCCTGGAAAGTATCCGTAAATAAGGCCCTTCCATTTTATAAAGCCTCATATCTAAACAGGAGAGCTCTCTTTGACAAAGTTTGGAGTGGATAGATGGCCTCATGGCTCACATTGACAGACTAACTAAGTTTAAGGTAGGAGTCCAGGAGTACAAGTACTAGACCAGGTTTACCTTCACTTATTACAACTATCTGCGGGAGGTATTATCTTTGGTGTTTTATCTCTGTCCAAGAGCAAGGAATGGGCTTCATTGACTAGCTTCATGGGCAATGTATTTTGAATATTTTTAGTATGCTGTACTGCAATTCTTTTTTTGTGTTTTGTTTGAGCTGTCCTCACTGGACTGTGGTGAGCAGCTGTTTATTTTGTATATTTTCAACTGTAAAAATTCAATAAAGAATTTTCCAAAAAAAATAAAACACATCATAAATGCCATAGGAGTGCTAATAAGCATTGTTTCGTTTTTCAAAAACACCCGTGTGAACGAGCCCTTAGAATACGAATATGGAGTTTCTGAAATGCCACCGGTTCCCGAGACATCATCCTTGTTTCAATATTTTATAAGACAATGACTTCAAGCAAACATGAGCATAAGGCTTCATGCACACAGGACTTTAAAAAAAATAGCCAAAAAAACGTCACTAGCTTATCAGGGATGTTTTCAGCTTTTACCAGCGTTATATTACCGACATTTTTTTGCATTTTTTTCACGTTTTTAAAGGGCCAGCGTTTTTTTTTTTTTTTTTTTTTTTACAGCC
>BLSH010253912.1:318703-340288 GCA_018402905.1 Glandirana rugosa | reverse complement strand
CGAACACAGTGAGTGATATCGCAGCCGCCGTCATATGCCGACGGTTTGCAATATCGAGCCACTTTGCCGCCATCAGACGCCGGTCGGCAAGTGGTTAAGCAAACAATATAAACATCAATATGCATTAGGGAATAGAAAACCAAGGTTTACAAAGTGTAAAGGAGAGAAAGTATCTGAAGTATCTTAAATTATAACATTCTTTACTCATTTTTATGAAGGCAAAAGCATAATGCCAGCAAACAGCACCTATCCATGTAATGCAATGATCACATATGCCGTTTTTTTCAGTGAGGTCTGTCTAGAGGGGCCTTCTGTTATCTACAGGTAACAACTAAATGTTCCCATAGACAAGTTAATCCTGTCACTACCAAAGCTCATGCATACCACAATGCACAACATTGTATATGTGTGTCCACTGCATCCCAATGCACACCTACAACCAGGGCTTTTTTCTCAGAAAATAGGTACAGGAACTCAACCACGACCCTCCAACCCCCCCCCCCCTTCCCCCCACATTGACATCTCACTTTCAACCCTCTTCAGCTCTGAACTCTGCATGCAACCCCTCCACCACTGACCCATCTTCTCCCCACCTCCTTGAAAGCGCCACCATCTTCCTCATGTCTTACTTTTGTTGTTGTATTAAGCTGTAGCACCCAGTTGGATCTAGTACCTACCTGCACACTGTAGTTGGCTCTGCCTCTCTCACTTGCAGAGAGATCATCTAATGGGGGTGTCGGCATCTGCACTGCACCCTGGGCACCTGCATCTCCCTTGTCCCCATCCTGCACTCAGTTGGAGCCACTCAGGAAATCAGATCTGTGGGAGCCGTTGTTAGACAAGCTGTCACTTATAAACACAGAATCTGCTCTTCTCTGTTTACAAGTGGTAGAGGTGAGCAGGGAGCAGAGGGCCCGAGCCAAAGGTGGTGGAACTCAGTTCCACCAAGTTCCAGCTGAAAAAAAGCCCTGCCTACAACACATCACAATGCTCTTTCCTCCCACGAACTATAAAACAACCTAGAGACATGAGATGATAGTTACCAGATCAGGTCATGATATTATGTGTGATGGCAGACAGACACTTACAGCCGTTAGCCCTTAAGTTACATTGGTTGGAAAGATTAGACAAAAAGCCAAATTTGCAAGTTCATAGAATGCTCAGTAGTGATTTAAATACCAGTTATATCTTATGTGTCTGGCCTGTGCTCACATCCACCCAGCCTATAATGCCCAGTGCTGTACAAAATTAGTAAAGTTACTCGCCATGGCAAGATCCATACCTCCTGTGTGCAAACATCATGCACTGATCATAGAGTAAAGGCCCGTACACACGGTACAACTATCAGCCAATAACGGTCGTACGACAGCCTTTCGTCTGATAATCCGAACGTTAGTACGCACCATTCGACAGTCGATTTTCAATTATCGTCCAATAGAAGTTGTATGTGAAGACTAGAAAACTGTCTGCCAACAAGGCTTTGGCCAATTTTCAGCTCGTGCGTACAGAAGTTGGAAGTGCAAACACGAATGCTCGGAATCCAGAAAGTGTTCGGTCGTGTAAACCTGCGTCCGTAATTCACACTTCCCATTTACCTGAACTTCCTCTTTATACGCTCCTAGCACGTCACTACGTTCGCATTTGTTGGACGATAACTTGACTCATGTCAATACGCTAGACAAAATCACGGACATCCAATTTTGAGAAAAGTTGGACGTGCGTTTGTACAACTATCGCATTGTGTGTACGAGGCTTTAGACATAAGCTATTACCCAAACCAATGTATATGGTTAACCCTGTTAAACTAGCAGCAAGACTGATGGGCAGGCTTACAGAGGTGCCTGGAAATGTAATTAGTACACAGAGCTCAAAAGGGACCCCAATATGTAAATAGCCAATTCAGATTGTTAAACTAATATTAATGTCAGTCACCTCCCACTCCCTGGACCCCACTACCAGAAAGTCAGTGAAACACAGTTTTTGGCCAATAGTGCAGTCTAGGAAGTAGAAAGGGGTGGGTTCAAGCAAGCTTTAGGATGTGAGGTAGCCATCTATCTTTAGGCTTCATGCACACAGGACATTAAAAAAAGTCCTAAAAACATTAGCTTATCAGTGATTTTTTTTAGCTTTTACCAGCGTATATATTTCCTCAATTGATCTAAAATGTGCAAAAACGTTGGGGATCGACATTTAGCCGCGTTTTTGAGCGCTTGCATGTTTTTACAGCTGAAAAACGTCTCTCAGAACCCTCTGGTCTTGGGGTTTTTTTACAGCTCAAAAACGTCACTACTGAAAACAGCTGATAACAGCCTATGTGTGCATGAACACATAGGACAACATGATGGAGGGGGGCGTGGCCTGAAGCGGCATAGTGTAGGATGTGCGGGAGAAGAGCTCCGTCCATAACTCCTGCTTATATTGATCCTGTGACCCGATTTGTGCTGCAGACACACTCCTGGAACCCTTAAGGTGTCTCCTAATACCAGGGCAGCATGGCGCCGCCGAAAACTAAAGCAGATGCCGCAGTTAAACTAGATAAGTATCGCCGACAGGAGAGGGAAGACACTGAGGAAGATGGCGCCGGGGCCCTCATGGGGAAGGAAGTGGCGGGAGCCGATACTGACAGAGTCCTGGATGCGATCAGCGCTTTGCAAACTAATCTTACGGCCAGAATAGAGGAGGTGAAGGTCGACATCTCTCTCATCAGACAAGACCTGCATACCCTGAGGGAAAGGGTTGCCACATCCGAGGTCAGGCTGGGAGAGGTGAAGGATGCGATAGCCCCCCTGCAAAACTCCACAAGCAACATGCAAAAGAAAAAAAATCGACCTACTGATCACTAAGCAAGATGATATGGAGAACAGGTTGCGCAGATGCAACCTGCGTTTCATTGGTATGCCAGAAGGAAAGACCCCACTGCGTTCCTGGAACAACTGCTTATTAATACATATGGCAGGGAGGCCTTTTCACCCACTCTAGCCGTGGAAAGAGCTCATCGTATGCAGGCGAGACCCCCTCTACAAGGGGCTCCACCACGTAGGTTCATCGCCAAAATGTTAAATTATAAGGACCGCGACGCAGCGCTCCGAATGGCACGCATCAAAGGCAACATTATCCTGGCTAACGCAAAAGGTGGCAATCTTCCCAGACTTTTTCGCGGAGGCGCAAAGACGGCGACAACACTTCACTGAAGCAAAAAGACTCCTCCGGGTCAAGAATGTTAAGTACTCAATGTTGTTCCCTGCACGCCTACAAGTTGAGGATGGAGATCGCGCCATCTTTTTTGAAAAGCCGGAAGACACCATTGCCTGGCTCGAGGGCCGCGATACCAACAGGCGGCGACTTGAATGAATGTTGTTGTGCATGAGGCCTTAGTGTCACCTACAACTATCTCCTATTGTTTTTTCATTGTGGTCCCCCAAGTCTATTGTCAGGCCCCTTCTATGCTCTCTCCACAACACTTCCCTGGGCCAGTTGAGCAGCTCCCTCATGTTTTGATGTCATTTCTAGGTCAATAACACCGAAATCTATCACTACTCCTCAGCTCACCTGTTCACGCATCACTTATTTACTGATTAAATATCGGTATGGATGTCACACCCCTTCTCTTAAAACAATCTATCAAAAAGCTGAGCTCATATTATTTCCTCCACCCCAACCCCCAGTTACCCTCCCTTTACCATAGAAGTCAATAGCACAGCCACAAACCATGCCAAGGTGCTAGGTGTAATCCTAGATTCTGACCTCTCTTTTGGGTCCTAAATGTAATCACGGACCAGATCTTGCCACCTTAACCTCCATAACACTTAGAAAATTTGCCCCTTCTTAAAGTAGAACTAGAAGCAAAACTTTTTTGTTTTAATTTTGGATAGAGCAAGTGTGAGTCATAACCATCAGATTTTTTTTTTTTGCCATCTTTGTCCCATTGCGGAGATTTCCCTCCCATAGCAAAACAGGAAATGAGAGAAAATCCCTGCAAACTAAGGGAATTCCTTAGGGACTCCCAGGTAACCAGAATTAGTGTCCCTATTGGAAAGTTTCCCCTCAATTACTTTTCTGGGGACAACCCAAAATTTGGGATTTTCTTTTACGTTCACTTTCAATGATAATGGTAACAAATAGAGAGGATGAACCCCCCTAATGGAGCGAGTCACAGCAATAAAAATTGACAGGGGGTTCCAATCCATCTCCACTCTATCCAAAACTAAAGAAAAAGTTCTGCCTTTAGTTATATATTAACTACAGATACTACAAAAGATACTAATTTACTCCTTGGTTATCTTTTCGAACACTGCATCTCCCTTCTCGTTGGCTTACCTTTACACAGGCAAAGCCTCCTCCAATCCATCATGAATGCTGATGCAAGACTCCACCTTACTAATGGATGAGCAGCCGCCACCTCTGGCTTCCACTAGTGCAACGTATAAAATTCAAAATACAAGGCCATCCAGAACTCTTCCCCCAGTTACATCACCAATCTCATCTACAAATATCATCCAAACCATCCACTCTGCTCCTCCCCAAGTCCTCCTGCTTTCTAGCTCCCTTTTCACTTCCTCCCATGCTTGCTTCAGGACTTTTTAATCTCTTCGCCTCTAAAGCTCTCTACCTCTCTCTAATCTGTTTGGGTATTTCCTACTCCGTCCAGCTTTAGGCAATCCCTGAAAATTCATCTCTTCAGTGAAGCCTATCCTGCCTCTACCTAATCACTCTACTTCTACCTTCTCCATTATACCTGAATATCCACTTACCAACCGGAAGGTTTTCCAGCTTTAGGACCAGAGCACTTTTTGCGATTTGGCGCTGCGTCGCTTTAACTGACAATTGCGCGGTCGTGCGACGTTGCACCCAAACAAAATTTGCGTCCTTTTTTTCTCACAAATAGAGCTTTCTTTTGGTGGTATTTGATCCCCTCTGCGTCATTTCTGATCGCCCCTATAAACAAATGAAGAGCGACCATTTTGCAAAAAAACCCAAAATTTCTTACTTTTTGCTAAAATTCAAATCCAAAAAAAAAAAAAACATAAAAAAAAAACATTTTTTTTCACCGTTTTTGGCCGATTTATATAATTCCTCATATCTGTGATAAAAAAAAAAAAAATTGCAATCGGCGTTTATTGATTGCGCAAAAGTGGCCGCGTTAACGGATGGTGAGAATTCATTTCTGGGGTTTTTTTTTTTTTTTACTAGTAATGGCGGCGATCTGCGATTTTTAGCGGTAATGCGATATTTCAGCGGACATGTCGGACATTTTTGACACTTTTTTGGGACCAATGACATTTATTCAGCGATCGGAAATTTAAATGTCCACTGATTACTGTATAAATGTCATTGGCAGTGAAGGGGTTAACCTGGGGGGGAGAGCTAGGGGTTAACTGTGTTCCCTGGGTGTGTTCTTACTGTGGGGGGTTGGGCTAACATGGGCATGAGAGATCTAACTGATCCCAGTGACAGGGATCAGTGGATCACCCATGCCCCTACTAACAGAGCGGGGAACCGCCGTGTTTACATCGGCGGTTCCCCGTTCTTTCCCTGTGACCGCTCATCGCGGCTCGCCGGCGGACATCGGGTCCGCCTGAGCCGCAGGCACACTCTTCAGGAGTGCGGCAGGTGTGCGCGCGCCCCCTAGTGGCTGATTGCAGATCGCCGTCTTTTTATGGTGATTCTCGCTCAGCATTCCGACTGCCGCCGTGCAAACACGGCGCGCGGTCGGGAACTGGTTAAACAGTACATACATACATACATACATACATATACATTATACCTGAACATACTTCAGTTATTACTTTTTATGTCACTTGCCCTTCCCTATTTGATTGTGCGCTCCCATGGGCAGGGCCCATATAATCCTCTCATATCGAATTCTAATGTAAAGGTTTGATCTCCCTTCATTTGGTAAAGTGGTGCACAAGCTACTGACACTATACGAGTCCTGTATTATAAAGAACAATAAAAATATAAATGCATAGCAGAGCAGACGGTATTCCAGGGCTTGTGGGGCACGCTGCAAAGCCACTCAAATGGTGTGGCAAATTTTAATCTGCACACAGGTTCACTTTAAATGCAGACAGCACTAAATGCTTTCTGATAAATCAGCTTAGATCACGCTTGTACAAGGGCCTTTGCTATACCAAAGCCGAATCTAAAAAAAACTAACAAACAATGTCAGTATCACCTGCTCTTCAAGTACTTGCTGAAATAATAATGCTATAAAAATCAAAAGTAGCATAAACTTTACTAAAGTGTTACTAAGTGTTCAGACAGCGAGTCAGGAGTCATGCAGCCTTGTAGGACAGTCAGAGGAGAATTACAACTCCTCCTACAAGCTTTAACCAGTGCTTGTCCATATACGGATAGAAGTCACAAGACTGCTATTTACTGCTGATTAGAAAAGGTATTTGAGGAGTTTATATTTACTAAAATAATTGCATTTCCATGTTCTGTGTACTGTGGGAGACCAGATATAGTGAATGCAGGGTCCTGGATTTAGTAACACTTTAAGTAAATGTTTTGTGATTTTAATCCATGCTTTTCTGCTACATGCATTTATATAGCAGGCAACTGTCAGGATTATAGCAATAGCTTAGAAAAAAATACAGCAATCCTGCTGGATTAAGAGTCACAGATTAAAGAATCACAGCAAACTCACCCTGTAACAGACCTTAAAAATTTGGTGGCTCTCTCTACTACTTCCAGCCAAACAGAAGACACTGTGCTCTCATCAAATAGTGTTGCTTCAGGCAGCGCTCGCAGTGCATCCAAAGACTCTTGTAGCAGTTCACTGCAGAGGTCGGCATCCTCACCTGCACACAAAAAAACACCACATCACTAAAAGCAATTCTGCAAAAAGCTTTACACAAATTCTTTAAAGCACCACCCAATGTGCCATTTCATTTCAGGTGGAGTCTTTGTGTTAAGTCACCCTCTGGTCTTTTGTATTTCTTGGGGACTCCAGGAGTGGGAATGCCTCGCCATAGATCCTGGCTCCATTTTTGCTCAACTTGAAGTTTTGACTGTTAATGCCAACCTAAGGGTATTTCCAGTACTCCTACTGCTAAGAAACAGTTGTGTTTTTTATCCTTCTAGCACGTATCAAAAACCGAAAGATAATCTTTAAGTTAGCTGATCTTTCAGTCTTGCCTCTATATCAATAATGAAATCCATCCCTTCAGCAGTCATAAAATCTGGACTGTATCATACGGACAGCTGGGAGAAAGGGAAACGAGAGATTCTTGGGGTCTAACCATATAAAGAGACAAAATGATCATATGAATCCAAAAAGGTGTCATGAAAAAAAAAATAGAACAATCAAAAATAATAAAACATAGGTTGATGAATCAAACATTATGTTGCAAAGCATGTTACTCCAAAGTACTAGAGAAAAAAATCACCACTTTGCTCATTATAGAACAGTTATAATGCTCGCTAAATAAAACATATATAGCACTTAGGAGCAATCTTACATGCCCAAAGGATTTTTAGTTCTGTCTACAAAGTACTGAGACCAAACTCTACCAACAAAACACAGGTCCTTTCACACATGCGAACCGTTCAGGTCCGCCTGTCCGCGGACAGGCGGACCTGAACGGACGCTCCATACACCTCTATGGAGCAACGGATGTCAGCGGCGACAGGTCCGCTGACATCCGCTCTGCTCCGCTAAATCCAGATGGATGGAAACCCTACTTTCCATCTGTCTGGTGGATTGGATGAAAACGGACAGGCGGATCCATCTTCATCCAATTCCCCATAGAGGAAAGCGGGGCTCTGACAGGTCCGTCTCTGCACAGTGAGCAGAGACAGACCTTTCATCTGTCAGCTCAGCAGGGATAAACAGATCGATCCCTACTGAGCAAGTGGAGCCCATGAAAAAACAGACATTTATGTGTGAAAGAACCCAAACAGTCTCAAGGGTGGCCTATCTGGGTCGCTTACTTGCAGCACACAAAGTTAAGTCACAAGGTTTAGGGTCCTTTCACACATGCATGTCCGTTTTCACAGACTCCACTTGCTCAGCAGGGATCGATCTGTTGATCCCCGCTAAGCTGGCGGATGACAGGTCTGTCTCTGCTCACTGTGCAGAAACGGACCTGTCAGAGCCCCGCTCTCCTCTATGGGGGATTGGATGAAAACAGATCCACCTGTCAGTTTTCATCCGATCTGATCCACCAGACGGATAAAAATACTGGCAATAAAAAGATTTAAAAAAAAGCAGCAACAGATTGATGAGGTCATATTCTCTGCTCTTTCCTCCTGTCCGCATCCCTGTTCCCTGTCAGCACACGCGAAGGCAGGACCCTGTTGTGCAAAGCATTGCAAGCAGCTGAACAAAAAATAATTAAATTCTAATTCAGATATTTATAATGGTTGCATTAATAATAAATTTTAAAAAACGGACATACTGGTTAAAGGTTAGAATCTTTGCCAGATCTCTATTGCGATCTAAGGGCTCTTGGAGATGATTTTCTCTTACTATCCCTCCTGGTGGCAGCATT
Source organism: Glandirana rugosa (assembly GCA_018402905.1). NCBI lineage: Eukaryota > Metazoa > Chordata > Amphibia > Anura > Ranidae > Glandirana > Glandirana rugosa. Next base: position 331,793 of record BLSH010253912.1, on the reverse strand, counting down.
GGAGTTCGAGGCTTACTGAAATTTGCTGAAAAGAATAATTTTTATAGCTGCTTCTGCCCTCTTTTGCATTTTACCCCTCACACCCCATCTTAGTGACAATGTTGTCGCTAGAACAGGAAGTGACAGGAAATACCCCTAAATGAAAGCATAACAGTAGTAAAAAAAAAAAGAATGGAGTTTAAACTACTAGGTTTTGGACAGAAATACGCTTTACCTTTCATCCTTCCCAGCTGTATATACTCCCCTTCACTTTGCTCCACTCAGCTAGTTGAAGTAAAAAAAATAAAATAAAAAAATAAAGAGAAAAACACATAGTACTACTAGATCTAGGAAGCATGGGACTCACTCTTCCTCTCAGAAATCTAGTGCGGTCAAGTGGGAGCCGAAAGTCCACAGTCCTGTTTGACTTACAGCATCCTCTTGGCTGCCAACGGCCAAAACAAGTAAAATGGGAAAGGCTTAGGTTCTCCTCAGTCTTATACAGTACACCTTGCTCTCCACTAGGGTTGCACCAATACCAAGCATTTGCACAAGTAGCCGTACCCGTCCAAATGCTACGATACCTAATACCGATATCTTTGCAGTGTAATTTGAACCCATACAAAATGAATAGTATCAAATCGCACTACAAAAAATGGCATGTGATTTTAACAATGCAGTGCAATTCCTGTCCGAATCACAAGCCGGATCCCGCATGGCTCCTGTGTAAACCCAGACACCGCATTCCAGTTCAAATTTCAGATTCTTTGCAGTACGATTTGAGCTCATTCATTTTGTATGGGCTCAAATCGCATCACAAAAGGCATTGATAATCAGCGAGTACTTGAGCTAAAGTATCGGTACACAAAACTTGCCAATCAATATAAAAAATAAAAAAAAACAACCACCTATCTGTGTAACCCTACTCTCAACCTCAGAGCCAACTTAAGTCAAGTATCAAATAATTTCCACAAACAGTCACTTTAAAAGTTCACCTTTCAAAAAAGAATAAATGCACATTTTTTTTTCGCAGATAAAAAAAAAAAAAAAACGTGCATTTATTTTTTTGCCTATGGAGCCTGCAGAGCATTGCACCCGAAATCAGCAGAGAATCCCCTATGCAGGTAAAGACATTGGCAAATGTCATGTTAAATTTCCTACTGGATAATAGAACAGGTGCAACACTCTCTCATTGTAATCTTAAATTGGCCATTCATGGATAGTAATTCGGTATGTCCCTGCTGAACCAGATTAATTTCGATCCATGTATGGGCACCCTGGTTGTACACAAGTCAATCCATTGATTGGCTGAAGTACAATGACCCTGTCAGGTCTTCCTGAACAATTAGTGCCACTGGCCATAGCCAGAAGCACTAATCATTGGGTTCTGCTAGCAGGGAAGGCTCCTCGGCAGCAGAACACAATAGCACTGCAGGAGGAATTCCCCCTAACACAGTCAGTGTTGGTGGATGAATCAAGCAATTTTTCACAGGTGAAAGCAAAGAAAAATTGCATAATGTATGGCCTGCTTTACACAGTGAAATCCAACTTCTGTACATCCACACACAGTGCAGACACTATCCTAACAGCACATCTGCTCCCAGGCTCCCTCTTTGGTAAACAGACTGAAAGTCCTCCGACTGAAATCACTGAGTGAAATCAAAGCACAAGAACAGTCCAGACCCAACAAGAGAGTATAGAAACTAAAAGTTTTTAATATACTTCTACTCAGATTAATAGCATCACACCTATATCCCTACTCAAACTTTTAATATACTCACATTTGGATTACAAAGTTTCAATCTCAATACCATTGGGGTCTGCTCTATTTTGTGCTTTGAATCCACTTGCAGTAATTACGATTAAAAGAATAACTTATATCCCGATCCAGGTTTTGCCAGCCTATACCTATACCTGTAAAACCTGGGCCGAGACACAGAAGTGATGCTTTGTAATTCAAACCTTTATATACATTAAAACTATTAATTTCCATACCCTTAGGCATGTCCTATTTGGCTTTGATTTTTGCTTTCAGTGCAAATCAGCTGGAAGACTCAGTCCATGCACCAGAAAGTGACCCTGGAAGCAGATGTGCTGCTAGTATTTTGGCTGCACAACCGTGTGTGATATGGGTATGTTCCCAGCAGCCGCTGGTGTGCAGTGCGGTCCGGCTGAGATCAATGCAGTGTGCCGATCTCCACGCATCTCACGGTTTCACGCATCTTTGAGATGTCACACTAAGGCCCCTTTCACACAGGGCACATCCGTTTTGACAAACTAAGCTTGCTCAGTGGGGATCCATCCATTAATCCCTGCTGAGCAGGCGGACGACAGGTCCCTCTCCACTCACTGTGCAGGGACAGACCTGTCAGATCCCTGCTCTCCTCTATGGGGGATCAGATGAAAACGGACCCCCTGTCCCTTTTCGTCCGATCACATCCAATCCGCCAGAGGGATGGAAAATACGGTCTCCATTCATCTGGATTTGGCGGACCAGATCGGATAGCGGTGGACATCAGCGGACATGTCACCGCTGACATTCGTTGCTCCATAGAGGTGAACGGAGTGTCCGATCAGGTCTGCCTGAGAAAAAAAACGGACAGGAGGACCTGATCAGACAGCATGTGCAAAAGGGGCCTAAGGGTTGATTTACTAAAAACAGAGTGCACAATATGGTGCAGCCAATCAGCTTCCACCTTCAGCTTGTACAATTGGGCTTTTACAAGAAAAAAAAACCTGGAAGATGATTGGCTACCATGCACAGCTGCACCAGATTTCCTTGGAGTAAAATACATCTTTACTTGCATAGGGGGATTCTCTGCTGACAGCGGTCTGTAAGTATAATCTACATTGCTGCAGTCTTTACTTTCTGTCTCTCCCAGTTGCTACAATAAGATAACTTTTAATACAGCAAATGATTGTTGATGTGGCGCTTATGAGACTATAGTGTCATAGTGACTGCTTCTGCAAAAAAAGTTGAAACTTGGCACAAATCGTTGGATCAAAGTGCGGTGTGCTTTATGACGGGTTTTATTTAAAGTGGTTGTCAACCTGTGACAACCACTTTAACCTACAGGTAAGCCTATAATAAGACTTACCTGTAGGTACCCTGCATATCTCCCAAACCTGAACGGTTCAGGAGATATGCAGTGTTCTGCATGTGCCAACGTCATTTCAGCACAATCGCAGTGAAGAAACGGCCTCCGTGCCGTTTCTCCACTGACACTGTGCCGTGACTGGTGACGGCTCTGTGACTGGCCGGAGTCGCAGCCCCAGAAGGAAGAGGGGCAGAAGATGGACGCCGCCAGCGCAGGGGACAGCGCTGGACTCGTTTGCAGGTAAGTGGCACATAATGGGTTATTATGCGATGCATAGTAGCCCATTATGCTTCGAATTTACAGGTGTATGTAGAGGAAGTAAACCCCATCTGGGTTTACTTCCTCTATAATGTGAATTTAGCTGCACTCCACACACTTGTTGCTGGTAACAGTGTCACTCCAAACAGATTAGTGGAGTCTCTTTAGTCTGAAACCTTCATTCAAACTGATTTAAAGGGGTTGTAGTCAGTAGGTATTTTTTAACTTAATGCATTCTATGCATGAAGATAAAAAGCCTTCGGTGTGCAGCGGCCCCCCCTAACACTTGCCTGGAGCCCCATCTCTGTTCAGCCATGTCCACGAGTGTTTGGGCCATCTAGGACTAGCTCTTCTGATTGGTTGAGACACAGCAGCGGCGTCATTGGCTCCCGCTGCTGTCAAAGTCAGTTAGCTAATCAGGAGACAGAGGGGGCGGGACCAAACCCCAGCTCCATGACAGAATGGACACAGGGAGCTGTGGCTCAGCTTGGGTGCCCCCTTAGCAAGCTGTTTGCGGTGGGGACACTCAATAGGAGGGAGGGGCCAGGAGAGACACCTGAGAAAAAAGGAGGAGGATCCGGGCCGCTCTGGGCAAATCCACTGCAACAGAACAGGTAAGTATGATATGTTTGTTACTTTTATAACAAAAAACAAAACAAATAAAAACACGTTACAAATCACTTTAAAAACAGCACAGTGGTAAGAAGTTTCGTTCCAGCACACTGTAGTAACATGTCCCTAAAAAGGCAATAGATTAATATGTGTAGAAGGTTTTTTTTATTAACTTGTGTAAAGAGAAATAGCATCTTTGGATACATTTTTATTATGGGTAGGCAAAATGGAATTAAAAAAATGCACCCTATATTCCTTCTAATATAATGCATTTTGTTTTCTATGTGAAAATAGCTGTCATTAAAGCAATTTCCTTACCAGATCTCCAGGCTCTGCGAAGGAATGCAAATGCAAAAGAGAGCGCTGCTCGGGAGCCCACTCTGGCAAGTCCTTCCACCCCTTGACCAACTGGACGGGAGCTGTGTACATGAAAGTTATTCTCAGAATTGTCCTCACTGCAAGGGATGAAGCCACTGATTTCAGAAACAGCCAGACTAACATGAAACACAACTAAAAGCAAAAAATATCACCATACTACAGAACGTAAAAAAAAAAAAAAATTATAGACAAACAAACTTCTGCGCAAGAAAAAATTAGGTGTAAAGAATAAATTATTTAGGGTATGCACAAGCATTCTGTAATGAGACAAAGCAGACTACAGATGGGAAACCAAATAGAGGTCAGGATTTTCAGTCGCAAATTATGTACAAATAAGCAGCAAGAGGAGTTTCCAGTCCATGGACTCAACAATTGTGTGCAAAATTATTAGCCAATATATTTGGGTCATGTAGAGTGGGTATAGAAAATCACCCCCTTTAAAATAATCACATTTTGTTGCTTTGCAGCCTGAAATGAAGACACGCAGTTTTTGTTTTATCCAGCTGTATTTACTCAGTGCAACTTATAACATACAAGTGAAAGATAGAACACCAAACATGTCAGAATAAAAATTAAAAATTAAAAAACAGAATCAGAGTTGGAAAGAGGATCACCCCCTTGTGTCAGTATTTTCTTTAGCCACCTTTTGCTTTAAATTACAGCCTGTTGGGATAGGTCTCTACTAACTTTGCAATGTTTGTCCACTCTTCTTTGCAGAACTGCTCACGTTCAGTTAAATATGATGGAGACTGTTTGTAGACTGCAGTCTTCAAGTCATTCCACAGATTTTCAATGTGGTTAAAGTCTGGGCTCTGACTAAGCCATGCAAGGACATTCACATTCTCCTTCAATCACTGTGTGGTCATTTTTGCTGTGTGCTTTGGGTCATTGTCATGTTGGAAGGTAAATCTTCATCCCATGGACAACTTCCCGGCAGAGGGCAGCAGATTTTCCTCATCCATTTTTCTTCTATCCTGACAAGTGCTCCAGTCCCTGCTGCAGAAAAACATCCCATATTACCACCTCCATGCTTTACTGTAGGAATGGTGTTATTTGGATGGTGAGCTGCATTGGATTTCTACAGGACATATTGTTTGGTGTTGAGGCCAAATAATTCAATTTTAGTCTCATCTGACCACAACACCTTTTTCAATGTGGCCTCAGAATATTCAAGGTGAGTTTTAGCAAAGCTCAGCCATGACTGCATACAACCTTTCTTGAGGAGTGGCTTTTTTCTTGAATACAAGCCACATTTGTGGAGAATTTGTGATATTGCTGTCACATGCACGCAATGACCACTCTTTGTCAAATTCCTGCAACCGCAAGTTGCTGTAGGCCTCTAGGTAGTCTCTCTGACCAGTTTCCTCCTGGCTCTTTCATCCAGTTTGGAGTGATGTCCTGGTCCAGGGAGTGTCTGTGTTGTATCAAATACCTTCTTAATAATAGAGTTCACTGTGCTTCTAGTCATTGATAATGATTGATGATGATGATGATTGCCACCAACAGTTGATGGTTTGCTTCACTTGCACTACTAGGGACTGAAATGCTCCAGGAAAGCTCTTTTGATGCTGAGCAAATCAACATGACCACATCTGATCACAGTTGAAAGTAAAATGGTGTTGTGTGTGAGAAGGTGATTAGCTTCACCTGATTGAGTTTACTTGTCATTTTAGGAGGAGGGTGATCCTTTTTCCAACTCAGTGATTCCGTTTTTTATTTTATTTTCTATTTTTTTCTGACATGCTGGCGTTTCCCTTGGATGTTATAAGTTGCACAGCATAAATACAGCTGGATAAAACAAAAAGGTGTGTCTTCATTTCAGGCTGCAGAGCAACAAAATGTGATTATTTTAAGCGTACATATCCCACATGCAGTACCATAAATCCTACTACAAACTTGTGGAGGTACTCAGAAAAACCACATAGAACAGAAGAAGCAAATTTTGTGTAAAATATATGTTTTTATACCAGAAAATAGCTATAAAATGATGATTATAGCAAATTATTTCTTTCCATATCTAGATTTAGAGAAGCTTACCAATGTCCTATTACAAAAGAACGTGCAACGTGCAGTACCAGTGAAGCAAGAGATTTGATTGGTTACTGAATATCTTCCAATATGATTAGTCTTTACACCTCAATAATTCCTAACTATTCCTTCATTTACAGCCTACAGTTGTGCTCATAAGTTTACATACCCTGGCAGAATTTATGATTTCTTGTCCATTTTTCAGAGAATATGAATGATAACACAAGAACTTTTTTCACTCATGGTTATTGTTTGGCTGAAGCCATATATTATCAATCAACTGTGTTTACTCTTTAAATCATAATGCACAGTTATATAAAACAGAGTTGATTGATAATAAATGGCTTCAGCCAAACACTAACCATGAGTGAAAGAAAAGTTTACGTGCGATCATTCATATTCTCTGAAAAATGGCCAAGAAATCATAAATTCTGTCAGGGTATGTAAACTTATGAGCACAACTGTATATATCAGTATAAATCCCAGTCAATGCATGAAAAAAATCCAATACATGTGAATGCAGCTAAATCTTGAAATTGATTTCATGGGTGTATATGAGCTAATACTGTACAGGTTTTATAGTATGCAATGATACCATTCCTATTACTACAGATGCAACTTGGTCTATTTTAGGTGACCAAACAGAACAGCTTTAGGTTGTACTGCCACAAGTTAAAAGATTTTGCATCATCTTTTTTCAAAGCTCAGAATGGCTAGGTCACATAAATGTGCAGCTGAAAATGTGTTCTGGTCCGTTTACGTTGCACAAATTTTAGAATATATATTGTAAACGCAGCAACTATTATATTGGAATCATTACTGCAACTAAGCATCTTATTAAATTGGGAAGATGTAGCCACCATTCCATTACTTAATCAAGCCTGTGGCATTAGTATTTATGTGGCATTGGCAATGTGAATATTTGGCTGTATAGGCCCAGAGCCCGTGCACATGGGCAGGCAGGCACAGTGTACAAACTGCTGAAAGCAGCCTTTTTAAAGCACTGACCATAATGATTGAAATGTGCAACAGCAGGATGAAGCCCCTAGCAGAACTCTTGTTTAGAGCCGTATGTCTCAAACGCAGGAATTTGGCATCCCTGAACTCCAAGGCTGGGTTCACACTATTGTGAATTGGATGCAGGTTTCCCCACATTCAATTCATGTCAGGAGCCTGTGACCGGCTCTCTATGGAGCTGGCTCACACATCGGGATGGCTGCGGAGCGAATTGCACAGGAGTCCTGTGCGTCTTCTGGACCATTTCAGGTCCCAATTCAGCCAAAAATTTGGACCCACGAAACTTTGATGCACTGGACCCCTGCTGTAAGCCGCTCCGCATGGAGATGTGAACCCAGCCTAAAGGAGAGTACTGCTCAGAACAGGGTCCAGCCGTGGCATATTTCAGCCTGTCACTGAATTTGACAGACTGCTGTACAATGGAGCGGAGTCCCCCTTCTTTCCCAAAGAAGCCATGCTTTTAAACTGTAGGGACAAAAAAACACCTGTGTGCCCTAAAAGGATTCAACATGCGTTCAGATTATATAATGTGTCTCATAATAAATCTGTGAATCTCAAACCTTACATTTTTGTATTGATTAAAAAAAATACAGACAGATTAATACATATTAAAGGCAGAGTACCTTTTCTTTTCAGCAGCAGGGGGAGGGATAATGCTACATTTCCATTTCACTTTGACATTTTCCTGAAACACAGTTCTGTTTAGTGCAACAAAGTAACGTTCCAGTATGACTAGTCTCTGCTTTAGCCTCATGGCAGAGAGTGTGGTGGTCGCCGTCTGTGCTGCAAGCACTTGCTGTTCCTTTACTAGTACATGGAGGCATTCCTTCAGTTCACTCACATCTAGGACAGAAAAGGAAAACACAGTTTAAAGTCCTCGTGCACACTGGATGTTCCTAACGCTGCTGTTAAGGGCGTCTAACATTTTTTTTTTCCAAAAACGCCCCTCTATGTTAGCGTATGAGGTTGATTTACTGAAGGTAAATATATGGTGCTCTGCAAGTGCAGATGCTCTAGATCAGAGGAGAAGTTCTGAAATGAGGAGAAGTTCTGAAATGAGGGGAAGCTTTGCCGATTTCTATCATTCAATCATGTGCAAGCAAAAAAGGGTTTATTGGGTTTTTTTTCCCCTTGCATGCAATTGGGTATTCTTTACCTCATTTACTCAACTCTGGAGCAACTGTACTTGCAGTGCACAGTATAATTGCCTTTAGTAAATCAACCCCTTATATGTTCATGCACACACAGGAGTTTAGAGGCAGATGCCAGTGCATCCAGGAGCAAGCATTTTGTCAGAAAAAACACTGGTCGCATAAAACGCTTGAATGTTAATTTCAATGGCCAGAATAAAATTATTATTCTGGCCGATTAAATGAAATATTGATCCACAAGTGAAGTATGGCCAAAAAAAGCTTTGGTCGTACTTCTCTTTTAAAAAGGAAAAGTTCACCTTTGTAAAAAATAAATAAAAAACGCACATCTTTACGCAGATAAAAAAAATGTGCATTTATTTATTTTTTTATACTAGGAGCCTGCAAAGCATTGCACTCGCGATTAGCAGATCCTAGGTGCAATGCAGGGTTCTTGCAGACTGTCAGTGTATGCTGTCTGCTTGTACAAGCAGGCAGATATACACTGACAGAAAGCATCAATTAACTACCTAGACCGCTCAACAGCGACCTGGTAGTTCATTGAGAACTACAAGCCAACAGCCACAGAGGCTGTCAGAACTTGTATTACCCACATATACAAAACTCTGAATGAGTAGCCGGGTGGGTGGAGCACCGCACGGCCGCATTTTTTTTTAAAATTGTGACAGCGAGAGCTGGGAGAAGATTCCCCGTTAGCTGTCACAATGGGGGATTGGGGGGGGGGAGGGATGCGGGGGCTGCTGCAAGATTAACATGTTATACCCCAAATATAGGTGTAATATGCAATAGGTGAATTTAACCTAGAACACTTCCAAAAACAAACAGGGAGCAGAACAGCTTACTGTACTTCACTGCTTGCCTCCTGCAGGCTGAAATTGTCTTCTATACTGGCTGTGTCTGCCCTTAAGTCATACTCCAAGACTTAAGAAACTCAGACTAGAGACACTCAAAAAGACAAGTACAGCCAAAGCTCATGTAGCTGTACTTCTGTGGATCCGTTCTGTACTCCTGTGACCAGTTTTCAGCAGACAGCGGGCTAAATCCCACTGTTGGCTGGCATCACAGAGTCGGTCCAGGCTGGGACAAGATTGTGACAATAAAGTTGGGATCCACCCACAACCCTGGACCGGCAACAGGCTCAGCCTGAGCCAGCCACTCCCACCCCATCTAAAGTCCAGCGCTTCAGTGGGGGGGACAGAGCAGAGAGCAGATCACCACAGAGCACTGAGAACCGAGCGATGAAAGACCACTGAGTCTCAGTCTTAGAGCCGGTGGGGGATCGATGCTGCATCCACCTAGGGAAGTATAATTTAGGGAAAAAAAAAAAAACCCAAACTTCTCTTTCACAGTATGGCCACATTTAACTCTATGGGCCACTCACTGAAGAATATTTCAGCCAGGAGGAGATAAACAGAGGAGGTGGCCGCAGCCTTCACACAGAGCTCAAAGGTTCAAGGTTAAAGTAGAAGCAATAGGATTAAACATTTTAACTAAAACAATCTGTCATGTTTTTACTGTGGTGTCTGCTGTAGAGAATTGTAAAATTATACTAAACTATAAAATATGCTAAAAATGTAAAAGTACATTTTCATACCTGAAGGAAAACCTAGGGAAAAAAAAAAAAAAAAAAAAAAAAAACCACCACAAACCTAGTTATGCAATTTGTGCCAAAATGTAATCCTGTTAGGTCATCCACATGGGCGGTTCGGTTTGGCTCAGTATCACATCCCGATGCCTTCAGGTGCTCTGGAGGCAAAGATGCAACGTCTAGTCCCGCTACCAGCAACTTGTCAAAAGGAAATACACAGCGGCTGGACACTGCTGAGCGATACTCACAATAAGGGTTACATGCATTCAGGACATACATCCTTAAAGGCATATGGCCCTAAATGCAACTAACCCATGGGAACAACGTCCAGCCAGATACAGCAGCCGTGTATTTCAGCCTGTTGTGGGTTTTGAAATGCTGCTGTCAGCGAGGGCTGGGTGCTGCACCTGTGCCTCCCGGGCACTCGAAAATGCCAGAATTCGACATTGCTGGCCCAAACCGCCAGTGTGCATGTAGCACAACAGCATTACACTTAAAGTATGAATACATTTCTTTATGTGAAAGCATCTCAAGCAGAACATTTCTCAAAAAGGCAACAAAAAGGAGAAGGGGATAAAAAGAATTACATATAAAAGAATGTTAAATACTGTAAATAGGATTTTCTATACACACACACACACACACACACACACACACACACACACACACAGGTTTTACAAAAAAATATCCTCCCATATTGTTTTCTCCTAGTTCTAGACAGAAGCACAAAAGTGGAAGTTAGTATGTTAAATATTAACTGAAGTCAAACAAGGCTGTAGATTCTTAGCCAAAAATCCTTAGCCTTGAACACAATTACATAAATAACAGCTTATGACTGTCCCTTAATGTCTGCTAGAGATCTCATCAGTATTTCATAGAAATGTCAAAACTATACCAGCAGCTGGTGTTATACCCAGTATTGGCACTCCGTTCCTCTTTTTTCAAGAATAAAAAAATAAAAAAAATAAATAAATAAATCTACACAGGCAGCATATGTATCCATTACACCACGAGACAGAACTATGAATAGTACAACTTCTATAGAAAAATAGAATGCACGTGAAATCTTTGGACGGTACTTGTCAAATGTTTAAACCCAAACCGATAAAAAGGGTTAACAATTGAGAAGAGTGAAAAAAAATAAAAAAAAATAAAATAAATATAATAATAATAATAATATTAATAAAGCATATAAAATGCCCAAGTTTGTCTCTACTTTTTTTTATGGGACATTTTTCAATTAGCCAGGGGGTCAGGTGTTATTCCATATAAACTGGGCTTTTAATAATCAAGCTGGACACATCTTTAAAGCGGTATTAAACTCAAAACCAAAAATGTAATATATTGCAGCTTACCAATCTCATTAGATGTGGTAGCTGCAAAAGTTTTGTTTTTGTAGGCTTTTCCCTCTGCTTTAACCTGGTGATCAGGCCAGTAACACATCTCCTTTATTATACAGATACCACTCTGGATGAATGAGCAAAGGGGCACCTTTGACAGCAGCATTGTCCGTCTATGAGGAGGGGGGTGTTCAAAGTACTATTAGATATAAATGTACTAACAAACTGCAGCTGAATGCCAGATGGCACTGTATAATCAGTTACAGCAAACAGTTTTTTTCCTATTGGGATAAAGATTTTACATGAATAAAAGCGGATCATTTTAAGCACCCCTGCTAGTGTACCAACAAAGAGAAACGAGAACGCGACACTTAAACACTCAGAAATCAAAGAGACGCCCGACTTAAAGACCATCTGCAACAGAACCATTGAGCAATGCAGACTGGAAAAGACAAGCGATGCAGCCCTCCTCAGATCGGGAAAATCCAATGCTGCAAAAAAACAAGAAAGAGGGTTCATTATCTTTAAACTTTATTATAGGGTAACAGTAAACATAATATACTCACAAGCCACGTAGACTGATCGCATATAAAACTCAGAATCCAGAAGTCCACCCTCTGATCTCATGAACATGTGGGTGACCATTCCAGCTTATGCGTTTTGCGGCTCCAGCTTGCCAAAACGCATAAGCTAGTGGTCATCCGCATGTTCATGAGATTATAGGGCGGACTTCTGGATTCTGAGTTTTATACGCTATCAGTCTACGTGGCTTGTGAGTATATTATGTTTACTGTTACCCTATAATAAAAAGTGTTAAAGAATAACGCATCCTCTTTCTTACTTGTTTTTGTGCAGTGTTGGATTAGAAAAAAAAAAAGGTAACAATTATATTCCTAAGCACTGATTATTAGAATACCCCTGTATAGTTATGATCACATTACTACCCAATAAAGGGATTTTATTAAAACTGACCGTAAAATCCTTTTCTCTGAGTTCACCGACAGACACAGCCCTTCATTGACATGTGGGGTTATATGCACATCCTACTAGGAGTTAGTAAGCTGGCCCCGCCCAGGGGGCCGTCCTCTCTCTCCCATATAACCCCCCTGCTCTGCTTAGCATATCAGTTCGTAACAAGCCGTACAAATGCACCAGAGGGGCGTGTGCTGCGTCTGTCAGTGAACTCAGAGAAAAGGATTTTACAGTAAGTTTTAATAAAATCCCTTTTTCTCTTACGTTCACTGACAGACGCAGCCCTTCATTGACATGTGGGGATGTCCCAAAGCTGTGTCAGTAAAGAGGGGTGGGTAAACGAAATTTTGAATGACATTTTAGGAAAAGAGACTCAAGTGACTGTCTGCGTCGTGTGCGGGGAGACCACGTAAACATGCCGAACAATGCTTGACTATACGATTCGTCTCGTCCCCCCAATATACCCTCTCTCTCCTGCCGGGGGACCCGCCCCGGTCGAATGATTGAGGATCATCCTACACGTATATTGGGGTGTACAGTTACTTCCCGACACAGACAGCCACTTGAGTCTCTTTTCCTAAAATGCCAGTCAAAATTATTTTAGGGAAATAACCCATCATTACACTAGTATTGATATGTCCCCATAAGATTATTAGTCACGAATCCTTA
>BLSH010253912.1:307228-318502 GCA_018402905.1 Glandirana rugosa | reverse complement strand
AATACCCCTGTATAGTTATGATCACATTACTACCCAATAAAGGGATTTTATTAAAACTGACCGTAAAATCCTTTTCTCTGAGTTCACCGACAGACACAGCCCTTCATTGACATGTGGGGTTATATGCACATCCTACTAGGAGTTAGTAAGCTGGCCCCGCCCAGGGGGCCGTCCTCTCTCTCCCATATAACCCCCCTGCTCTGCTTAGCATATCAGTTCGTAACAAGCCGTACAAATGCACCAGAGGGGCGTGTGCTGCGTCTGTCAGTGAACTCAGAGAAAAGGATTTTACAGTAAGTTTTAATAAAATCCCTTTTTCTCTTACGTTCACTGACAGACGCAGCCCTTCATTGACATGTGGGGATGTCCCAAAGCTGTGTCAGTAAAGAGGGGTGGGTAAACGACAACAACTGTACCCAACAGAATGCTCTCAGGAGGCGCCAGTCACGCCTACACTGCCGCCTGTAAAACTTAACGGCCCAAAAGCAGCATCCGAAGATGCTGGACACATCAACTTTATAAAACTTAGTAAACGTGTGCACCAAGGCCCAAGTAGCCACCTTGCACACCTGAGACACCGAAGTTTGGTGTCTGAAAGCCCAGGAAGTACTAACTGCCCTGGTAGAATGAGCCGTGACTGGAAAAGGAAGGTCTTTGCCCCGAACAGTATACGCACGAGTCACGGTCTGCCTGATCCAACGGGAAACAGTAGCCGACAAGGCCGCCAACCCTTTGCGCGGGCCTCCCGTCAGCACAAACAACACCATCAGACTTCCGAAAAGAAGCTGTAGCCGCCAAATACACCCGCAAAGTCCTCACGACATCCAATGAATGCAACGGGTGCGCACATAACGAAGGAAGAACAATATCTTCATTAATGTGAAAAGAAGAAACCACCTTCGGTAGAAATGAAGGAGAAGGGCGCAAGACCGCCTTGTCCTTGTGAAGGACCAAGTAAGGAGACTTGCAGGACAACGCTGCCAGCTCAGATACCCGCCTAGCGGATGTAATGGCCACCAAGAAGGCCGCCTTCTGTGACAGCAATTGCAAAGGAATATCCTTGATTTTCTCATATGGCGGTCTCTGCAGTACAGAAAGTACCAAATTCAAAGCTCACGGTGCCATAGGCGACCGTACCTGAGGAGCCACATGGCGTACACCCTGTACAAATGTACGAATCAACGAATGTGGCGCCAAAGGCCGCTGAAAGAGAATCGCTAGAGCCGAAATCTGACCCTTGAAAGTACTCAATGGCAGCCTTTTATCCAGGCCCTGCTGCAAAAAAGCCAGCACCCGGGACACAACATAAGAGCGGGGGTTCCAACCCTCCGCCTCACACCAGGCAATATAGGCCTTCCAGGTGCGATGATAAATCTTGTGCAAAGTACACTTGCGCGCTTTAAGCATGGCAGGGATCACGGTGTCAGCGAAACCCCTATCCCTCAACACCTGGGACTCAATAGCCAAGCCGTCAAAGCCAGCGAGGGTAAAGCAGGGTGCAAGATGGGTCCCTGAGACAACAGATCTTCGCGTAGCGGAAGGCGCCACGGAACATCTGCCACCATTCGCACCATGTCGGCATACCAAGGACGCCGAGACCAATCCGGAGCCACCAGGATTGTCGGAATCCCCTTCGCTTCCACCCTGCGCAGTAGCCACGGTAGAAACTTGATGGGAGGAAACGCGTACAGAAGTCGATACCGACACCAAGGTGCTACCAGCATGTCCGCGGTGGCCGCCAGGGGGTCTCTCGTCCTGCACCCAAAAGTTTTCACCTTGTGATTGAATCGAAATGCCATGATGTCCACATCTGGCGTGCCCCACTTGAGGCAAATCTGACGGAACACCTCTGGATGTAGGGACCATTCCCCCTGATCCAGCGTCTGGCGACTGAGAAAGTCCGCCTGCCAATTCTCCACGCCCGGAATGTAAATGGCGGAAATCGCCGGCACATAAAGTTCTGCCCATCGCAGAATGAGAGCCGCCTCCGCAGCCGAGCTCCTCGTTCTGCCCTGATGATTCACATACGCCACTAACGTGGCGTTGTCTGACTAAACCCGAACCGGGAGGCCACGCAACATTACCGTCCAGTGGGCGAGACAGAGCCTGATCGCCCTTAGCTCTAGCACATTGATCGGAAGGTGAGATTCCTGCACCGACCAACGGCCCTGAGCAGACAACTGCCCCAGGACCCCACCCCAGCCCGATAGGCTGGCGTCCGTCGTGACTATCGGCCAATTCAGGGGAAGAAACGACTTCCCCAAAGTTAGAGCCGGAGCCCGAAGCCACCAGGTCAACGACCCTCTGGTCTGAGGATCCAATCTGATCAACTGGTCTAAGGATAGTGGAGACCTGTCCCACCGAGACAGAATCGCTCTCTGAAGGAGCCGAGTGTGACTCTGGGCGTAGGGTACCGCCTCGAAGACTGAAACCATGAGCCCCAACACCCGCATACAGAACCGTAAGGAGGTGAAGGTGATAGCAGGGTTCGCACCGCTGCTTGCAGTGTCAGTAACTTGGCCGGAGGTAAGAACACCTTTGCCTGCTACGTGTCCAGAATCAGACCCAGATATTCCAGGCGACAGGACGGTGTCATCGTCAACTTCTGCAGATTGATCAGCCAGCCGAAGTCCTTTAACGAGGTCATGGTGATAGCCACATTCTCCTCCAGAGCTGAAGCAGACTCCGCTCTCAGGAGCAGGTCGTCTAGGTATGCTACCACCGCAATGTCTCTCTGCCTCAGCAGCACCAGCACCGGGGCCGCCAGCGTGGTGAACACCCGAGAAGCCGAGGTCAGACCGAAGGGAAGTGCCACGAATTGGTAATGGAGATCTCCCACTGCAAAGCACAGGAAGCGCTGGTGCCGGAGACAAATGGGAACGTGGAGGTACGCGTCCCTGATATCCAGGGACGCCATGAAATCCCCTTGGTGCAGGACGGCCACGACCGAACGAACAAATTCCATCCGGAATTCTCGCGCTTTCACAAAGTGGTTCAGCGCCTTTAGGTCCAGAACTGGCCTGACCCCCCCTTTTTTTGGGGACCACGAATAGGTTGGAGTGGAAACCGTGAAACCTTTCCAACTGAGGAACTGGCACGATCACCCCCTGGTCGGAGAGTGCCTGAACAGCCCTTAGGAGGGCCTCCCGACGCCCCTGAGGGAGTCTCAAGTTCGATGGGAAGAACCTGTCTGGGGGTAGAGTGCTGAACTCTATTCTGTACCCGGAGGACACCACTTCCTGCACCCACAGGTCGGAAATGCGGGCAGTCCACCTGTATGCGAACCCCAGGAGACATCCCAAACTTCGGGTGGGGGCAACCCATTATGCAGAGGAGGGCTTGTCCTCTGTCTTTTCATTCTTGCGTTGCCAGGGACGTTTACCGGCCCCTGCGGCAGGCTTGCCGGGCCTCGACCCCTTGCCCGCTGCGCCAGGGGCACGAAAAAACCTCTGACCCAAAGAGGCAGGACCCCGCTTGCGGCGGAACTCCCGCCTCCTGGGCTCCGGAAGAAAAGTACTCTTCCCTCCAGTGAAATCCTTGATGATTTCATCCAACTGTGGCCCAAAGAGACGACCACCCTGGAAGGGAAGATCCGCAAGACCCTTCTTGGTCACGTGGTCACCCGACCACGAACGTAGCCAGAGAACTCGTCTGATAATGACTGCAAAAACAGACATTTTTGACAACATGGGAAGCAGGTCCAGAGCTGCATCACACAGGTACCGAAGACCCTGAAACAAATGGTCTGCTTTCTGCGACGCCTCAAGCATCCTGCCACAGTCCAAATCAGTCTGCAGCTCCGACATGTAGTCAGACAGATATTGCGCCGCCATGGCCGACGCCAGGGCCGGCCTCATGGCTGATCCTGCCAACAAGAAAAGTGCCTTTGACACCGCCTCCGTCCGCCTATCGGCTGGGTTCTCAAACGAGGGAGACCTTCCAAAGGAATGGTAGTTGCCTTGTTCAGGCGAGCCACCGGAGGGTCCACTGCAGGGGATGCCCACTTCTTCACAAAACTATCCTCAAAGGGATATCGTATAGCGAAGTGTTTAGGTAGGGTGAAGGAATTCTGCGGACGCTGCCATTCCTGATAGACCAGGTGGTCAAAAAATGTATCAGAAGGATAAGCCTTAGGCGACCTAGGTGGCCTAGCAGACCCGCAAACGTATGCGGACACTTGCGACTCCCCTGCTTGGTCCAGTCGCAAGGACGCATGGATATTAGTAATCAGTGCGGCCACCAGCGCTTTTTCGCGCGCAACCAAGGCCCGTTCACCCTCTGAGAGTTCCACGGGGGCCCCCGTGACCCCCGAAGCCATTTCCGGTTCGGACTCTTCCCCTGAGGAACAAGGGGGAGGCGGACGCTTTTTAGGGGCCCCCAGAGCGCTGCTCGGCCCCACCCGGGGAAGAAATTCCCCAAACACTGCTCTCAGCTGGTCCAGGGACACCAGGGTCCCCAGCGCAGGTTGCGCTGCCGCTGACTCCTCCTCAGAAGGGCCTGCAGGGTCATCTGCCATCGTACCACCGGAACTGACAGTCAAAAATAGAAAATGACCTGACACCCCCACAATGCAGCCCCACAACGCCAGGGAGACCCCAGGAGGACTGCACCCACCGCAACCAGCACCCCAGGAGAGCCCAGATATACTTGCTGTTTTGCCCACAAGCGCTGCTCCTAGCAGGAGTGCTTAAGGACCGCCAGTAAGAAGCCTGCGCCGTCTGTAGTCAGCCACGCTGTCCCAAGCGAAAGAGAAAGCAAAAACGGCAGCAGCACGTTTTTTACTTCTCCGGGGACATCCAATATGGCCGCCGAAAACGTCCACAAGAGGCCAAAGCCTGTATACAGGCCGCGACTACGGCAAAATGTCCGCAGCTGGCACTAGAGGGAAACCCTCAGCAAAATGGCCGTGGCTATGGCAAAATGGCGGTACGAACGCACGAGTTGCGTTACAAACGAACGGGATGCGGTGCGGGGAGAGGGGGGTTAGGAGGGGGGCGAGGACACCCAGGGGGGCACTAGCCCAGCAAACACCCTCCACCGGCCGGCCAAAACGCTAAAAATACGCCCAGCAACCCCCCTCCGCGCCCCTGGGGGGGAAGAGAGGGGGTTACTCACCAGTCCGACGGGCGTAGCGGGTAGCCACCCGGTCACAGACCTTCCTCCCATGCCGGAGAGGGATGCTGCAGGCCATAGGCCCCTGGACAGGAACCAAGTCCGGTCACCGGGCACAAGTGGGGGTCAACCACTGGCCGCCCGCACGGAACCGGCACGATGCGGCGGGCCCCGCCAAGGCTAAGAACTAGCTCGCATCGGTCGGCCGTGCTGGGAAAAGTGCAGGATTTTAGCTATCCTCTATGCCCCAGCCGGCTTCTTGACAGCAGTCTTCATCAGATAGCTTGAAAATAAAAAAGCGGTAGCAAAAAAGATGAACCGCAGGTCCCATAAGGGAGCCAAGTCTAACTCCTTGCACTAGGCATAAAAAAAACTGATATGCTAAGCAGAGCAGGGGGGTTATATTGGAGAGAGAGGACGGCCCCCTGGGAGGGGCCAGCTTGCTTTCTTTCTATTTGCCTAGTTAACTCCTAGTAGGATGTGCATATAACCCCACGTCAATGAAGGGCTGCGTCTGTCAGTGAACGTAAGAGAAAAATTGTTACTCTTGTACAGAGTATAATATTTCTGCATAGGAAGTGGGCAGCACAGTGGTCATTGGTTCAAATCCCAACCATTGCACTTCCTGCATGGAATTTGCATGTTCTCCCTGTGCCTGTGTGGGATTTCTCTGGGTACTCCGGTTTCCTCCCACACTCCAAAAACATGCTGTTAGGTTAATTGGCTTCTGCCTAATTGGCCCTAGTATGTGTATGAATGAATGCGTGTTAGGCACTTTAGACTGTGCCTTAAACTGTAAGCTCCTTGAGGGCAGAGACTGATGTGAATGTATAATATGAGTAAAGTGCTGTGTAAATTGATGGCGCTATACAAGTACCTATACTAAAGAATAGTATAGTTGTCATGTTACTAAGCAATGATCATTAGAATACTCGTGTATGGTTATGACCACATTACTAACCACTTCTTAAAAAAAACAAAAAAAAAAAAACACACTGATAAAGATTTTGGATTATGTTTTTCTTCATATAAAAGAAAAAGGTATCAAAAATAAATAAGGAAGCCCAAGTGCCTGTTCACACAGGGGGTGACCAGTCAGGCAACTTGTCGGCCTGACAAGTCACGCTCCATTCAGTATAATAGAACAGCTCTAATAGGAGCGACTCAAATGTTCCTGTACTACTTGGGGGGGCGACTTTGGAGCGGCTTGCATTGACTTCTATTATAGTCACGCTGTACGGGGCAGCTTCAGAGATGGGCGACTTTGAAGCTGCCCCTGTGTGAACCGGCACTAAAAATAAATCTTTAATTGTAAAGTTTCTTACTATAAAAACAACAAAATTTGTACACTTCCAGAAAAGCAATTCGCTGAAAGGAAAAAAAAAAAAAAAGCCGTGGACAGAGAGCTAGTGTTTATGTGAAGTAATGTGAAAAAAAGCATAAAGATTGTAAAGGCTGATATGAAACATACGTGTCTACTTCAAAAGATTGGTATTGCATTTCCTAGGTCTTGATCATGTCCCACTAAATGATTACTAAACCAGTTCTTGGAAATAACAGATTAGTTACATGGTTTCTATTCTCCATGAATATCATCTTTCTAAACACCCTTGAGCTAAAGGAGGTGTGAATTCCTTCTGAGCTTATGCGGACCCTTACCAAAATATTAAAAAGACATCTTCAAGACACAGTGGGCCAAACAAATATATTTATTTCTCTTAGAGGCAAGTTGATAAATATGGGGTGTTGCCGCAAAGATATATCAAGGGAGGTTAGCTGCTGTCCCTACCTTACATCTGACAAGCAGATAATGCTGATCTAAAAAGAGAGGAAAACGCAGAGGTGGGTATGGCGCTGATAGAAAATAAATCTGGGGATGTAGAATGTGCACAAAGTTTAAAATAAAATAAAAAAAGAGTAGTGACCAGAGTTGAAACACAACATTGGTCTACTGCACTTACACCTCGGGCATTTTACATTGCACACCGCACCATACAACTCTAGTCACTACTCTTTTATTTTATTTTAAAATCTGCGCACATTCTACATCCCCAGATTTCTTTTCTAGCAGCGCCATACCCACCTCTGCATTTTCCTCTCTTTTTATATTTATTTCTCTGTTATGGTATACATGGTTTGCGTGATTTTAGATACTTGAGCTGAACTCTAGCAGAAAAAAGACTTAACATGGTATGTAGTCATTAAAGAACCAACGTTTTTTTTTGTATTTTGGATAGAGTATGGGGAGATTTTTCTGTGCTACCTGTCTCAGTGAATAGAAGGCCATCTCTAATTGGCTGGGGTGGAGATTGTGAAATCATCTGTTTGTGTGTGCACCTCAGCCAATCAGAGGTATTCACGGATATACAGTTGTGCTCATAAGTTTACATACCCTGGAAGAATTTATGATTTCTTTGCCATTTATCAGAGAATATGAATGATAACACAATAACATTTCTTTCACTCATGGTTAGTGTTTGGCTGAAGCCATTTATTATCAATCAACTGTGTTTACTCTTTTTAAATCATAATGACAACAGAAACTACCCAAATGACCCTGATCAAAAGTTTACATACCCCAGTCCTTAATACCGTGTATTGCCCCCTTTAACCTCAATGACAGCTTGAAGTCTTTTGTGGTATTTGTGGATGAGGCTCTTTATCTTCTCACATGGTAAAGCTGCCCATTCCTCTTGGCAAAAAGCCTCCAGTTCCTGGAAATTCTTGGACTGTCTTGCATGAACTGCACATTTGAGATCTCCCCAGAGTGGCCCAATGATATTGAGGTCAGGAGACAGATGGTCACTCCAGAACCTTCACTTTATTCTGCTGTAGCCAATGACAGGTCGACTTGGCCTTGGGTTTTGAATCATTGTCATGTTGGAATGTCCAAGTACTTCCCATGCGCACCTTCCTGCCTGATGAATGCAAAATGTTCCTCCAGTATTTTTGATAACATACTGCATTCATCTTGCCATCAATTTTGACCACATTTCCAGTGCCTTTGTAGCTCACACATCCCCAAAACCTCAGCGATCCACCTCTGTGTTTCACAGTAGGAATGGTGTACCTTTCATCACAGGCCAGGTTGTGGCCAAAAAGCTCAATTTTGGTCTCATCACTCCAAATGACTTTGTGCCAGAAGGTTTGAGGCTTGTCTCTGTGCCGTTTGGCGTATTGTAAGCGGGAAACTTTGTGGCATTTGCGTAGTAATGGCTATCTTCTGGCGACTCAACCATGCAGCCCATCTTTCTTCAAGTGCCTCCTTATTGTGCAACTTGAAAAAGCCACACCACATGGTTTTCAGAGAGTCCTTTATTTCACCTGAAGTTATTTGTGGGTTTTTCTTTGCATCCCAAACAAACATCCTGGCAGTTGTGGCTGAAATCTTACATCTACCTGACCGTGGTTTGGTTTCAACAGAACCCCTCATTTTCCACTTCTTGAGTAGAGTTTGAAAATTGCTGATTGGCATTCTCAATTAGTTGGATATCTTTTTATATCCCTTTCCTGTTTTATACAGTTCAACGACCTTTTCCCGCAGATGATTTGAAAATTATTTTGCTTTTCCCGTGACTCAGAATCCAGAAACGTCAGTGCAGCACTGGATGAAAGATGCAAGGGTCTGTCAGGAGTCCAGAAACTCATTATACACACACACACACACACAAATTACAAGCAAACAGATCACAGGTGAGGATGGTTACCTTTAATAGCCATTCAAACCACTGTGTCAACTTGTGTGCATGTTATCAGACCAAAATCACCAGGGTATGTAAACTTTTGATCAGGGTCATTTGGGTAGTTTCTATTGTCATTATGATTTAAAAAGAGTAAACACAGTTGATTGATAATAAATCAATCAAGCAAACACTAACCACGAGTGAAAGAAATGTTTTTGTGTCATTCATATTCTCTGAAAAATGGCAAGAAATCATAAATTCTGCCAGGGTATGTAAACTTATAAGCACAACTGTAAATACAAGACTCTCTGTGAATAGTTGAGAAGCCCTCCACAACCCGACTCAATTTTGTTCTGGCAGCAGACAGGAGCTCTCCATACCACTACTGGAACACAATGCTGTATATTGTATGTGGCTGATGTTACATACAATTTATACAGCACTGGCAGCAGCTGAATCGCTTAGTAAAAGTAAAAAGAATATAATTCTTGGCCAAAACATATTATTTAAGGTGGAGTTTGGCTTTAAGGTAACCCAAAGCCTTGTCATGGGACAAGGAGAAACCATTGTCATGGGACAAGGAGAAACCCTTGTCATATATTTAATGTTTACTTTCACAACAAATATTGCATATGTAGAAGTAAAACAGCTTTAGTGTCAATTTACACTTGTGCGGCTTAAAAGAATGTGCGATTTCCATTGCGACTTTGGCTTGGACCAATGAAATTGTTTTGTTTGTGCTCTACAAAGTCGCTAGACGTGCAGAACAGAGAAAATTCTTTAGTTTAGCTTGTTTTCTTTATTTTTGAACGAATTCCAAATTTTCAGAATGATTCGAATTCTGTATGAAGAATAGCTAGTTATTAAGGAGCAGGCCAGGAAGCTGGGTGCCACATCCTTAACAACCGATGAGTCGTCAACGAGTTTCCCCACTGACATCTGAATGTAAACAAAAGAATACCAGCAATGAAAAATAAATTAAAAAAGAAAAAAAAAATCAGGTCTGGTATGGATTTTAAGGGAAACCCCCGCCAAAATTAAAAAAAAAAAAAAAAAAAAAAAAAAAAAAAGGGGACGCGAGTCCCTCCCAAAACCCATATCATAACCCTTATCCGAGCATGCAACCCAGCAGGCTATGAAAGGGGGTGGCGAAGGGGGACAAGCAAGTGTCCCCCCCCCCCCACTCCTGAACCAAACCAGGCAACATGCCTCTCTCCCCCCACCAACCAAAAGCACCGTGTCCCTATGTTAATGGGGGGGTACTTTGGTGACAAGGGCCTCTTCCCTACAACCCTGGCTGGTGTTGTGGGGATCTGCAGGCAGGAAGCTCATCAGAATTTGGAAGCCCCCTTCAATAAAGGGAGCCCCCAGATTAAGTCACACACAAGTTGCATGTATACCATGCAGGTGCGACTGTCATTTGACTTTTGAGGCTTTACATTGAAGTCTATGGCCCTCAAGTCACATGAAAGTTTGACAAAAAGTAGTGCAGGAACAACCAGGGTCCCCAGCGCAGGTTGCGCTGCCGCTGACTCCTCCTCAGAAGGGCCTGCAGGGTCATCTGCCATCGTACCACCGGAACTGACAGTCAAAAAAAGGGATTTTATTAAAACTTACCGTAAAATACTTTTCTCCGAGTTCACTGACAGACGCAGCTCTTCATGACTTTGTGGGGTTTTATGTTCGTCTTACCAGGAGTTAACTAGGCAGGGAAAAGAAATAGGCTGGCCCCTCCCCTGGGGGCCGTCCTCTTTTCCTACATTAAAACCCCCCTCCCAGAGGAGCTCTCCAGTTTGTACACAAGCCGTACCAAAACAGAGCCCAGAGGGGTGGGTGCTGCGTCTGTCAGTGAACTCGGAGAAAAGGATTTTACGGTAAGTTTTAATAAAATCCCTTTTTCTCCTACGTTCACTGACAGACGCAGCTCTTCATGACTTTGTGGGGACGTCCCCAAGCTGTGTCAAAAAAGAGGGGTGGGTAAACGCAAAACAACTGTACCCAACTGAAGACGCGCCTACACTGCCGCCTGCAGAACTTTGCGGCCAAAAGCAGCATCCGAAGATGCAAACACATCAACTTTGTAAAACTTAGTGAAAGTGTGAACCGAGGCCCAAGTCCCCGTTCCAAGGGGGAAAAGGCCAGTGCCGAGTAAGATGGGCCCGCCAATCATGAAGGACCCGGAAGTCTGTGGTCCGAAGCCACAGTGTCCACACGTTCCGCCGGTGAACCCGGAGCCAAGTGTGAAAGTGATTCAAAATGTTTCAACTACACAAACGTAGAAGCCTACGACGAAAACCGGCGTTTCAAGACGTCCGCCGTCACATCCGCGCAGAAGTCAACCCATGTCAACAAAACGCAAATGGGTGGGGAGAAAAAACTGTGTCGAACCCCTGCAGGGGTGTTTCAGTACTTCTCGACGCAGACAGTCACTTGCATCCTCTTTTTCCCTAAAATAATTTTGAATGGCATTTTAGGAAAA
>BLSH010253912.1:283771-300354 GCA_018402905.1 Glandirana rugosa | reverse complement strand
CACACACACACACACACACACACTTTATGACCCCCTTTACCTGGCTGTCTGCCCCACACCCAGCTGTCCATTATGGTTTTGGCCTTATAATTTGGTATTGGCATGTCATCTTCCTCCTTCTTCTCTTTATCATTCTGATCATCCTTCTTTGAGCTGGCTTGGATTTCATTCACTTCATCTAGAAGAGATCATTGTAAGCACATTTCATTATTTGTCATCATAAAATACAATAAATATATTCGTATGTATGTATGTATGTATGTATGTATGTATGTATGTATGTATGTATGTATGTATGTATATATATGTGTATGTATACACACACACACACACACACACACACACACACACACACACACACACACACACACACACACACACACACACAATATATCAGCAAAACTAGAAAGGAGAACATTAAGCCCTTCCTGACACTCTTCTGCATCTTTTGTTCTTTGTTACTTTTCTGGTTTACCTGAACTATCTTTGGGTCCACCAGCCAGGTCTGAGGTGGTGCATTAGCACTTGTTGCGTCAGCACAGCCCAGTCACTGCATCAGAGCAGCCCATTCATTTAAATTTGCTGGTCAATAATCACATGTGCTGTATTTTCAGGACACCACAATGCGCAGTAGTAGATTGTCGCGCATTGCGTTGTAATGCAGGTGCACTGGGGAAGAATTAAGTGCCATTCAGAATTAGTGGCACCTCAGAGTATCAATGAAGCATTACCATGCATTGCAGTAACAAGTAAGTTGTCACAGTGTAATTGGTGTGAAAGGGCCCCAATTAAGACTGTGTGCTTCTGTTGTCTGCCCACTAATGCCACCTTCTTACTTTGAAAGATAATTTAGTACATGCTCCAAAATTCCATGAAGAAAACAGAACCCCAACATTCAGTGAATGTGGGTCACTATTTCCTGGGACTGAACCTACAGGAATGGGTTAATAAAAGTTAATGTACATATACAGTATGTGAATCCTGCACTAAAATACAAGGTACACTTATTTTGCAGTCGGCTACCCCAAAGAAAACACATAAAAAAAATTAAAAAAACACCACACAGACATACAGTACCCTAGGAGGTCAATGCCTCCCAAGACAATCGAGTACTCAAAAATCACATTAGGATGTGTTCTAGCACAGTGCCGGTGTGCACTCTTGTGGGATTTCAAGTACTCAACCCCTGTGAGAACACTGACTCAGCGCAACAGTGCTAAACTGGGTTGTGTTCTGGTAATATTGTTCTTTAAAGTAAGTCTAGTTTAGTTATTAAAACACAAATGTAAAAGAACATGATTCAGAACCATAACAACCAGATATGTTTCGCAGCTTCCACACCTGTAGTTCTCCATTCTGATCATGTCGTCAATTCACTTACCTTTCCTAGATGGCAGGTCTCCACTCTGTGCACTTTCAATCCCTGTGTAAACTATCTCCCCATCTTTCACCATCTCGTTCCACAAACTGCAGAAACCATCCCGAGTAAATGCAAGCTGAAAAACAATTAACACTTGTTAAGAGCTACAAAAGTTAGTGGTCCGCAACCATTGTCTGAGGGAGATTTCAAGCGGTAGTAAAGTTTCCAAATGAAAAAAAATTTTAATTATAATATATATATATATGTATATATATATATATATATATATATATATATATATATATATATATATATATGTATATATATATATATATATAATATTATAAAGCCAGCTGCAATGATTTCACTCCCGCATGTGCGTCAAAGCTTACGGCACAGACTTCTGATGAAATTACATGATATGCTGTTCCTACAGAGCACATGTGCCATTGACGTCACTGCTCACTGGAATATCTTCTAAATGGTGCATATTTAGGAGATCGTCATTTTACCTACAGATAACTTTTATTATAAGCTTACCTGTAGGTAAAAATAGGCGAAAAGGAGTTTACTACCACTTTCAGCTATCTTTGTTGTGGTTGTTGCACTCAACACAGGGTCATTACCCAAGAGTAGGAACACCTGTTAAGTATGAAGGTAAATTGAGGCGGCATTGTAGGGCACAGTGAACAGCATCGCATTGCACCAACACATGTATTGTACATTTGTGTAACATGTGCTACCTCAATGCGATCGGGTTAAAAGGCCCCACAAGTGGCTCCTAGGAACCCCAACCATTTTGATCTGTGTTCTAGATAAGCAGGTAGCTGAATATAGAAATCACATCCTAATGGCTCAATGGGCAGCCTACCTGGCACACATATTAAGGAACAACATACACTATATTGTCAAAAGTATTGGGATGCCTTACACACACATAAAAACTGTAATGGCATCCCAGTCTTAGTCCATAGGGTTTAATATTGAGTTGGCCCACCCTTTGCAGCTATAACCGCTTCAACTCTTCTGGGAAGGCTGTCCACAAGATTTAGGAGTGTGTCTAGTTGCAACTGTTCTAGTTGCAAAGGGTGGGACAACTCAATACTGAAACCTATGGCCTAAGACTGGGATGCCATTACAGTTAAGGAGCATGTAAAGGCAGGCGTCCTAATACTTTTGACAATATAGTGTATATAAAGGGATGATTAGGACACATTTGTAATAATGCCTCAAAAAAGTGGTAAAACATCTGGAGAAGTGACAACAAAAAATGACTTAAGAAATGTGCCACTTATCATTTTACCCATTTTAATTTGGATAAATCTATAGCATAATCATTAAGCACAATACAGTACACACTTTTTCCCTCCCAAATTTTATTTATTTTTATTTTTTTTTTTAAACAAAATCTGTTTACACACAGCCTTTGTGGGCACAAAATATATTACAGAGCATTAATAGTCTTTTTAGTCTAGCTAAAATTCAAATCCTATAATCTTATACGTAGCCACCCTCCAATAGGGAGTCTGATCACTGCAGCAAATTAATTTGGAGGAGGCTGAGAACAGAAGTTAATTCTGTTTCAAATGTAAGCGTAGTTAACTAAAATGATATAATTTTTTGAAAAACCAGAGT
Source organism: Glandirana rugosa (assembly GCA_018402905.1). NCBI lineage: Eukaryota > Metazoa > Chordata > Amphibia > Anura > Ranidae > Glandirana > Glandirana rugosa. The sequence continues at coordinate 297,359 of BLSH010253912.1, read as the reverse complement.
TTAGTGGTTTTTAAAGGCTTGCCAATAGGTCAAAATAAAAAAAAAAATACACCTTGTATAATACATACCTCTAACGTAAGGGATCGCTTGTTAACGCACCCTAGAGAAGACCCGCTTCCCCTGATATAAACCGGATGATAGCAGGGGATACAAGAAGATTTCTATTCAGGTCCTGAAACTGTATCTGTCTACAAATTAATTTCAACGTATCACAGAACTACTGGGACACACTGTATCTGGAAGCTTGAAAGAAACAGCATGTCAAGTCACCAGATACATTTAATAAGTCACAACTGAGTTGTTTACTACTACCATTGCTATAAAGATACGTGGAAATACATAGCAGCAAAACCACGTTACTATTATTACTGCTACCATGAAGATATGTGTCAACATACAATATGCAGCTGCTGCTCCTGCCACTACTACAAAAAAATACACAGCTAGACACTTGTTATACCACTTAGAAAAGTGTAACTTAACACAAAAAAGTTAGATACAACTGCTACCATGATGTAACTATGCAAAATGGGTACAGCACACATTTATAAATTCTACAACGCAACAGGAAAAGAAACAGAAGGCGTGTGGACCTAGCGCATTATCCTCAAACAAAGATATTTATTGAATAGGAAGGTAAGGGTCATACTCAGAAACAAAGACTTGATAAAAGCATAACCTATTGGTCCTCCACATTAGTCCGTGAAACTGTCCACACCATGTGGGACTTCCACTGTGGAGGCATAGGCTGGCTAACGCATTTCGAGGGATTCCTCTTCCTCAGAGCCTCAAGGCCTTGAAGCTCTGAGGAAGAGGGATCTCTCGAAATACGTTAGACAGCTTATGCCTCCACAGAGGAAGTCCCATGTGGTGTGGACAGTTTCACGGATTCATGTGGATGACCAATAAGATATTCTTTTATCATCAAGTCTTTGTTTCTGAGTATGATACTTTAAAGAGGAAGTAAACCCAGATGGGGTTTACTTCCTCTACATACACCTGTAAATTAGAAACATAATGGGCTACTATGCATCACATAATAACCCATTATGTGCCACTTACCTACAAACGAGTCCACCGCTGTCCCCTGTGCTGGCGGCGTCCATCTTCTGCCCCTCTTCCTTCTGAGGCCACGACTCCGGCTCTGTGACTGCCCGGAGTCCTGTGACGTCACTCTTCACATGCGCGCGGGAGCCGCCAGTCACGGCACAGTGTCAGTAGAGAAAAGGCGCATATACCGAAATGACGTCGGTATATGCAGAACACTGCATATCTTCTGAACCGTGCAGGTTTGGGAGATATGCAGGATACCTACAGGTAAGTCTTACTCTAGGCTTACCTGTAGGTTAAAGTGGTTGTCACAGGTTGACAACCACTTTAACTTCTTATTCAATAAATATCTTTGTTTGAGGACAATGCACTAGGTCCACATACCTTCTGTTTCCTTTTCATGTTCCGGTGTTTTTCGGATTCCCCAGTCTGTGGAGGACAGCGAGAAGTGCATTATTCATCTTTATTAAGAGTCTCAGAAAAGAGCTCACGGTTGTACAGAGGCACACTACACAGCGCAGGACATTAATTTGTGTTGTTTTGGATAAATTCTACAACTACTGGAATGGCATGCTACTTTTTTTTAGTGCAGCGCTGTGCAACACTGCCGTCAATAGCACTACTATTTCAATAAAGTTAACGGCTGTATTAAAATCAATACCACTGTGATCCTACTGCACAAGCGGCTGCATTCTAACACAGCTGCTGGTGTGAATGAACCCTTATTGTTGCCAGATGAACCCTAGCTCATACACACTATGATTATGTATATACCTTTGCAAACAAGGAAAGATAAGTGTTAAACGTGAATGTCAAGGAAAAATACAATTAAAAAAATTATATATTATATCTCTGCAATACATTTCACTATGTTTTATTCCAAATAAAATAGCTATTGTGCCGGAAATTCACTCAGCTCAAATCTTTTCTGGTGGACTGAGTGGTGTCAGCCCTGTCCAATGTCTTCTGCTAAACTAGTAAACCACTACCACACTAAGATCTCTAACTTTTTTTAATATATATATATATATATATATTTTTTTTTATTTATTTATTTTTATTGTTTTTTTTTTATTGTTTTGTTCAAGTGAAATGGTGCCACCAACCTGGCAAACAATGACCACGCAGGGTCTACAATAATAGCTACACTGACTTACTAACACAAAGTCTCTCTCTATAAATTCCCCGGACACCCCCCTCCCTGTCAATCATCACCATGTTACCTTTTGTTCTTCATCCATTTTATCGGCATTTAATTAGGATATTTGGGGTTTGGGGCAGCACTGATCTAACTATCTAGGCCTCCTGACATATCCTGATATCCATAGCAGTTTGAACCAAGCTACTTATAGTACCTGTGCCCCAGCATGAGATAAGGCAGAGTAGATCTGATTGATAATCACTTATCACTGACTCACCGTGGACCTGGAGTCATACCATGGCCTGCCAAACTTTACGGAATTTTCTCTCACAGCCTCTGACAATATATGTGGCCTTATAGTAAGGGATCATTGTGTTAACCAGACTCTTCCAGAAACCTAGACTAGGTGCCCCTGGTTTCTTCCAGCTCAGTAAAATTGCTTTTCTTCCATAAAATAATAAGATGGATAATAAAGTCCTGAGCGCTCGGGAAGAAACCTCCTCATTCACTAACCCTAATAAGCAAATCTTCTGAGATTGTGGGATTGGTATAGATATGATCTCTGAGGTACAAGCAATGATCTCCGACCAGAATTTATGTATTTGTGGACAAACACAGAAAATATGGTCCGCATCAGCTGGCGAGTGTGAGCATCGCCAACATTCATTGGATGCCTTGGGGAAGATTGCCGGTATCTTAGCCAGGGTAAGGTAGCTTCTGTGGAAAAATTTGAATTGGATGAGTCTGTCCCTGGCGGAAACAAGATGTTTGAACGGGCTATCCCACAACTCATCCCTCTCGTCTCCTAGTATTTCTGGTATCTCCGATTCCCATTTTTCCCAGCATCTTATTAAAAGGTATAGGAGATATTTTGAATGCTTCTTTATAGGATACTGATAAAGTCTGGGTGAGGTCTTCTGTGGTTAATAGGTTTTCTAGATCTGATGGGAACAATTTTATCCTCCCTTCCCCAAATTGTGTTTGAAAAGCTTGTCGTAATTGGATGTACCTGAAGGAAGAACAGTTGGTGAGACGATGCCTGGCTTTTAATTGATCAAACGTTAAAGAGTTCCATTACTAGTAATCTCTTTCCGAGTCTTGATACCTTTGCTTGCCCAAACCATTGGGTCCAGAAAATTGTAGAATTGTACCAGCTTTGGATTTCCCCAAATTGGTGTAAACGGCGATATGCCGGTATAACTAGGACAGGCCAATTTCCCTGCTGCCTCCCATGCTTTAAATGGTAGCTTTCATGGACAAGGTGAGCTGAAGGTTATATTGGGTTTCCCTAAATACAGCCAATCATAGGCTTTCATATGAGCCCAACTGTGCTGCCTCTAATACAGTTGCTGAGTCACTGTCATCTGCCAAGAGCCACCTTTTAGCAAAGACCAGTTGTCCGGCTATATAATATTGAAGGCAAACCGGCAGGGCCAGCCCTCCCTGACCCCATGGTTCCTGTAAGATTTTTATTCCTATCCTAGGGGGCTTAGGAGACCACAAAAAAGAACCAATCAGACCATCTAGTTTCTTAAAGTATGATTTTGGTACCCATATTGGGGCATGTCACAAGAAGTACAACACCACAGGTAGCAGTTTAATTTTTATAAGGCTAATTCTGCCTATCAGGGACAGAGGTAACTTGTTCCAACCTTTTTGTTTAATCAGAGTCAGAAGTGGAAGGAGATTGAGTGACCTATAATCCTGAATCTTATTTGTTATTTTGATACCTATGTGAAAGAGGTAACCCACTGTGGTGGGAGGCCTGGGTCTGCTGCTGCCCTTGCTTCTTGGTCTATTGGTAGAATGGTTGATTTGGCACAGTTCACCTTTACACCCGAAAATTTGTTAATTTAGTTTAGAATAGATAAAACCGCTTGTAGAGAAGAGAACTATCTGGGTCATTAAGAAATAGAATAATGCCATCGGCATATAAAGCCAGGCTTTCTCTAATACTACCCACCCTGATTGCATCCACCCCTGCAGAGTTTCTGATGGCTATAGCCAGTGGCTCTATGGTCAAAGCAAAGATGAAGGGGCATCCCTGCCTGGTACCTCATTTGACTTCAAAGTAGCCAGATAAAGAGAGTCCCAAACCGATAGCTACCCTCGGGTTACTGTAGAGAAGAGATATCCATTTCCTAAATTCTGGCCTAAATCCCACTGGTTCCAGTACTTTATGCATATAGCCCCAATTAATAGAATCAAATGCTCTTTCTATATCTATAGAAATGATGACTCTAGTGTGTGAGGTACTATTCTGGATTTGCATGTGGGTGAAAAGCCGTCAAAGGTTAGTGTCCGTGGATTTACCCGGCATAAACCCTGTCTGTTCAATGTCAATTAATGACGCAATTACTTTAGCCAGCCTGGTAGTCAAGACTTTGGCCAGAATCTTAAGGTCCATATTTAATAGCGCAATCGTCCGATAAGAAGCACATTCTGTTGGGTCTTTTCCTGGTTTTCAACAAGATCATGTAAGCGTCAAGCATTGAGTTAGGTCAGGCTTGTTTTTATCCAGGCAGTGTTCAAATAAAGCACCCAGTCAGGGGGCCAGGAGATCACTATAACTTAAAAGACTAATCATTGTGTTGTCCAAAAGGTAACAATTTTAAAGGATCCTTTGAGATAACAGTGTATGCAGAGGACACAGGTCAGCTTTGAACTTCTAACAAGATCCACAGGCATTTCTTTGCATTCCTGAAACAAGAAACTTTCAGTGGTATACAGAGCAGACCAGGAAGAAAGGAAGGGACACAGCTACTGCTACCACCAGCTCTCAAAATGTTATCCCAATTTTGGATGTGACTATAGCTACAAAAACAACAGAGTAGGAGTCCATTTGTAGCCCCCCCAGGCCAAAAGAGGGACAGACCAGTTCACTCATAGGATCGACCATCAGTGCGCAATGTTACATGCTAGTGACAGAGTACTGGATGGAAACATGGGATGTTCCTAGACTACAACAAAACAAAAGGCTTCGCAGAAGCAATGTGTACAGTGACAGGGAGGTTTTCCACTGGCCAAGAACAGGATATTTGTCAGGATGTGATTTGGACCAGAGCAAAGAAAAAAAAAGCCTAGATTTAAGCACACCAAATACATTCTACACGTTAAATACGTGTAAAGAGACATACTTCAGCATGACCATTGAAGTGTATGTTGACTTTGTTCCCAGTTTTGAAGAAAAAAAAAAAAAAAAAAAAAAAAAAAAAAAAGAAGGGGGGGGAGTTTGAGATAAATTGCCCACTGCTATTTCGCTACGTGCCTAGCTGGAAGCCCTTGTAGTAAGCGTGCTGCAACAATGAGGGTCTGCTGAGTGCCACAATACAAACTTCCATTTTAGGGTCTGCTTTTTTAAAATGGACATTCAGGGGTAAAAATAAATAAATTGGTGAAAAGAATTAAGGCAGAATAGATGCACTGGGAGGGGGCGGGGGAGAATTTATTAAAACTGGTGCACACAGAATCTGGTGTACCTGAGCATAGTAACCAATCAGCTTCTAACTTAAGCTTGCTCATTTAAGCTTTGAAAATAAAACCTGAAAGCTGAGTGGTTACTATGCACAGCTACACCAGATTCTGAGTGTACCAGTTTTGAAATGTATTCCCCACCATGTCTCTTCCGCATTAAAGTTCTTTACCTGCCTATCCGCCTTGTACACTGAGTTGCATCTGCACAGATGAAATAAACTGAGAATCAGTACCTGGAAGCGGACCGGCTAAAGAGGTCAGTGGCTCGCATGGAGCTCCGGGACACCGCAGTGCTAGAGTGAAGATGACTGTATTTCCACTTTAAGTACGCTTCCATTTTAAAGCCTACAAGCATTTGGAAATGGTTTGTCAAATGGAAAAAAATTACCAATTAAGCCTAGGTTTACATTTGTACAATTTGGCATGCGATTTGAGACGGCGGCAATTGCCGGCAATGGCACCGTCCGAATCGGTGCAGCCCCTATATTGCGATGAAGCACCGATTCCCAAAAGTAATTTCCGTACTACTTTTGGCTTCTTCGGGTGCGATTTCAATACACATCTGTGCAGGAACCAGCACAGATGTCTCTGAAATCGCCCCCAAAATCAGACTGACAGGCGGGTATGAGATTGTGCGAGTTCAGCTGAACTCGCACGATTTCAATCCCGCAGCAATGTGAACCTAGGCTAAAGCTGCTAAGATATCCAATTTAAGGAAATGTGTTTATGCAAGGATTACAAGACAACTTAAAGTGTACCTTAAAAAAGGAGTATAGCCAAAGCTATACTGCACCCCTGTGACACATTTTCAGCCTATAGAGGCTAAAACCGTAAAAATTGTAGCGCCAAGGTGAATATACAAAACCATATATAATTAATATATAACAGTGCAGAGAAAACAGTTCTTAAGGAGCGGGTCCAAAGTTGATTAGAAGGATGACTTAAGTGAAAATTTCAATACTAGGTGCTTATATGTGATAATGTGGGTAAAGTTGTGCATAGCACACAATTAGTGTTCCCAAAGCAGAAAAAAATAGGTCAAAAACATTCAGGGATAGATCCGGATATGTGAAGATTCCTTTTGTATCCACCACCAGACACTGTGCTTCACCTCTAGTGCTAGGGCCAAAAGATGGGTACTCTTACCAGATGGGCTGGACCCACTATCTCTAGTGTGGTCAAAGGAGCAGGCAGATATAACCCTCTGCAAGGTACGTACTCCCGTCAGGCTGTCCAAAGGTGTCTAGGAGTGCAAGATCTCAGAGGTCCATAGATATCTCCTTGATTGCTCCATCTTCGCACATGCCCATGGGCAAAGCCGTGCACATACAGGTCTCTGCTGGGTACTGAAGGCTTGGCACAGCCCTTCAGCACATCTACTCATGTGTGAATTGGGCTCAATGCCATTCTCACCTAGGCAAAGAAGGAGAATGATATTCCCAACAGCAATCCACAGGTGGCCTGGAGCAGACCAAAAAAAAAAGTTCTTTTTTTTTTTGGTCTGCTCCAGACCACCTGTGGATCGCTGTTGTTGGACCTGAGATCTTGCACTCCTAGACACCTTTGGACAGCCTGCCGGTCAAACTGGAGAAAGTACCTTGCAGAGGGTTATATCTGCCTGCTCCTGTGACCGCACTAGAGATAGTGGGTCCAGCCCATCTGGTAAGAGTACCCCATCTTTTGGCCCTAGCACTAGAGGTGAAGCACGGTGTCTGGTGGTGGATACAAAAGGAATCTTCACATATCCGGATCTATCCCTGAAAGTTTTTGACCTATTTTTTCTGCTTTGGGAACACTAATTGTGTGCTTTGCACACCTTTACCCACATTATCACATATAAGCACCTATTGATGAACTTTTCACTTAAGTCATCATTCTAATCAACTTTGGACCCGCTCCTTAAGAACTGTTTTCTCTGCACTGTTATATATTAATTATATATGGTTTTGTATATTCACCGTAGCGCGACAATTTTTACTGTTTTGGACTTTTACTGTGCTTTTATCACAGGGTTTGTTGCTGCTGATTATCTTGCACTTTAGCACGGTATGAACCAGATTTATAGGGGGCTAAAGCCCGTCACTCAATCGGTCTAGGCTCAGGAAAGTCTGACTATCAGATTCCTGGACTAGCACAGCTGGCTCAGCCTCTCAGCGAGGCTCCTACTTCCATCCCCTCCACAGCCCAGCACTCCAGTGAGTAGAGCAGCGATGTCACCCATGGGCTCACTCTAGACCATCAGTTGTCTGCACTCCCTCCTCTCCTCTGAAGCCACTGCTAGCTGACAGAGGGGAGCAGATCATGTGACTGGACCAGAAAAAATAGGCAAATGTATGCATCTTTCTTCTACAGGTTAGTTAGTATAGGTGTTAGGAAGGGGTGGGTGCAGCTTTAAGATTACTTAGAAATATTCTGGAATTCCACTTTAAGCCTTGCAAAGTACAATTTCCCTTTGCAAAGTGAGCCACCTACAGTATCAACCTTTAGTAAATCAACTTGCTGTGTCAGAAGGTCCATGTTTTGCTGCTATAGTATTCACACAGTAACTTCTGGCTGTCAATTGCTGGCAAATGTGTAGGGGGGGGGGGCAGTAGTCAGGGAGGATAACACAAATAAACTAATATAAAATAAATAATTAAATATCAATACTACCTGCAGGTCCGTTTTCAACCATTTTGAATCAAATCTTGATTGCGCAACCAGAGTGAACGTTTCTGAAGACATGCTGCTTGCACGTTCCTGCCTAAAAAAGGAAAAAAGTGAATCAGGCTCTGAAATAAAGCTGGCCGTACGCAGTTAAGATTCTCATTCATATGGAAATTATGAAAAATCATTTGTAATCCTTGAGTCCCATAAATTCTGTTTGAAAGTCTGTAAAATTTTATCCATACCTGCAGTTTGACAGACATATTTAATACATTTGATTTTAATATGCACAATTTTCCCAAACGAAAACCATATTCAAAAACTCATTCAAGAAACATTATCCATCCTGCTCCTTCAACGTTTCTCATCATTAAGCCTCATACACACGGACGTTATTAAAAATGAGCTGTAACGTCGGTACCGATGCCAGGAAAAAAGCGGCGTTAAAATCACGATTCCATCAGCGCTTTGTATTGGCGTCAATGGGCGTTTAGCTGTGTTTTTGCGCGTTATTGCTAAGGCGTGTTTTATTCCCTCTGCCATTTTCCACTCCCAAATTACCCACAATGACAAGGAAAACAAAAAACAGCGACGATAAAAACAGCAGGCAACGTTGCTACAGCACTAATGCACGTTTTTGAGCATTTTGCCGGCTCAGCGTCAAAAACGCTCTAACACTGCAGCTTCTGAACACGCTGGTCCTGCGTTAGTTCTACAGCTTAAGAACGCCGACGTCTCTTACAGCTCATAAACCTCAACGTGTGTATGAGGCCATTGAATAACGTGGTGTGACGTTCTTAGGCCTCACACACACACACACACAAACGTTTACAAAAAAATAAGCAAAACGCCAGGTCCGACGTCAGGGAAAAAAAAAAAAAAAGAAAAAGATTTTTTATTTTTTTTCCTCAGCGTTTTGCATTGACGTCAATGCACGTTTTTTCACGCTAGCTTTCAGCAGCATTTTCTGCCTCTATTCAAAATCAATGGTTCCCTATGAGAGCCCATTGATTCGAATAGAAGCCACACCAGAAGTCGGATCACGGTGATCCGACTTGCGGCGCGACTTGTGTGCTAACAGTCTTAAAGGGGAACCCACGCAAAAAATTTGCGTAGGGTTCCCCCCCAAGAGCATACCAGGCTCTTCGATCTGGCATGGATTTTAAGAGGAGCCCCCACGCCGAAAAACAGCGTGGGGCCCCCCTCAAAATACATACCAGACCCTTATCCGAGCACGCAGCCTGGCAGGCCAGGAAAGGGGGTGGGGACAAGCGAGCGCCCCCCCGCCTCCTGGACCGTACCAGGCTACATGCCCTCAACATGGGGAGTATGGGTGCTTTGGGGCAGGGGAGGGCACTGCGCCTCCCACCCCAAAGCACCTTGTTCCCATATTGATGGGGACAAGAGCCTCTTTCCGACAACCCTGGCCGTTGGTTGTCGGGGTCTGCAGGCGGAGGCTTATCGGAATCTGGAAGCCCCCTTTAATAAAGGGTCCCCCAGATGCCGGCCCCCCACCCTATGTAAATGAGTATGGGGTACATTGTACCCCTACCCATTTACCTGCAAAAAAAAAAAAGTGTACCAAAAAAACACACTACACAGCTTTTTAAAATAGCAGGTAAATGGGTAGGGGTACGATGTACCCCATACTCATTTACATAGGATGGGGGGCCGGCATCCGGGGGCCCCTTTATTAAAGGGGGCTTCCAGATTCCGATAAGCCTCCGCCGCACACCCAGACAACCAACGGCCAGGGTTGTGGGGAAGAGGCTCTTGTCCCCATCAACATGGGGACAAGGTGCTTTGGGGTGGGGGGGGCGCAGTGCCCCCCCACCCCAAAGCACCCATACTCCCCATGTTGAGGGCATGTGGCCTGGTACGGTCCAGGAGGGGCAACGTTATTCAGCGTTTTGCCAGTTTGGTGTCAAAAACGCCATGACGCTGCAGCTTCGGAACGCACTGGTCCCGCGTTCTAGCTACAGCTCACTAACGCCGACGCCCTCTACTGCTCAAAAACGTCAGCGTTTTAGAGGGCCATTGAATAACATGGAGAGCTGCAAAAAATGCCCAAAAATGTGGCGTTAAAAAATGCACGTGTGTATGAGGCCTTACAATTCCTTTTCAGTAGATGTTGGCAAGTTTATTAACACACTGCCTTCATTTATTCTTTTAAAGTGGTAGTAAACTCAGCCATACACATTTTTAAAAATCCATGTAGCCAGTACACAAAAGCACACACTCTCGGATATGGGCATTGAATAATATTATTGAAGGGGGATGTACTCTCGTGGGATTGTAAAAATGCAACGAGACTGGAAGACGAAGCCATGGCATCGGAAGCACAGTCCGGAAAAGGACCGACAGCACACAGATCATGCCGTGAATAGCCACTAGTATGCGTGGGTGACATCATTAGAGAGAAGATTGCTCAATAACTGGAGAAGGGCAAAGATTAGGCCGAATATAAAAACAGAAGCATGCACATTGTCTCAGAGTGATTTAAATAGAGGAAAGTTGCAATGGAGAGTTTACTACCGCTTTAAGGGCCCCCCCACCATAATTCTCAGCCTCTTCCCCCTGCCTTGGCATCCTAAAGTTCAAGGAGTAGTATGAGGAATTTAATTGGTTTTCCTGTGACAAAAGTTTAAATCTGAATTCCAGGAATAGATTCCTTTTTTACATAGTTACATTAGTCTAGCGTGGATTAATTTAAGTATGCACATTCCATACCTGTGGAAGTGGATAATCACTGTAGTAGTCACTGCTCCTTCATTGAGTGGCTGCTTTGCTGCATAGTGATCATTGGGGGGGGGGGGGGCCGTCACTCACTCAAGCAATGGCGGCATTCACAGAACGTTTAGTGAACACAAGGTGTTCTCTAATTGATGAAGGTGGAGAAGCAGGGCAATAAATGTCACAATCCCCATCCAATCAGAGAGACCCTTGCATTCATTGTGAGAAATGAAAGGAGTTTTGTGACCAGTGTCCAAACCGAGCAGTGACCCCATGTATTCATTTTGCAGCAGGGCAGCTGCAGCGGCGACCACTGTGGTAAAGGTGACCCCCTCTAGTTATTCTTTGCTTCCACAGCGGTCCCAAAAAGTATGGAGTATGCATACTTACATGGGTCCAAGCTAGACCAATTTAACTATTCAAGCAAATACATGCCTGGACAAAATAAAACAGACACAAAAAAAAATAAAAAACAAACAAAAACAGATTGCAGCAAAATACGCCAATTTTCTCCATGTTTTATCCCTTTAAAAAAGCTGCAATTGCCTGCTAATCTGCCTTGAACTCGGAGAACTCCTGACTTTCTGTATTCAGCTGACAACACGTCTGCAATATGAGGCGACCTACCCAGAATCTGGTGCCATCCTGGACTACTGCCAAGTGGAAGCCATCTATTCCAGTGAGGACATTTTAAACCCTATTGAGGTGACCAACCGGATTGGAGGTATTACATCTATTTTCTCCAGATATGGTTCAGGAGGTTCAGCGGGATCCTAGTGGTGGAAGACCACTTATGCCTGACTGACCCTCCGGTTGTACGATCGAGGGGGTCCACCAATTCCGGTAAGAGTCCACCCTATTTATTGATTGGATTGTACCACACTGTACCAGATGTGATTATTATACCTATTGGGTTTGAAAAAAACCCCATCTACTGTTGGACTTGGATGAACTTTGTTCTATACACACACTTTCTTTGGGTTAAGTCTGAACACCTTGGGACTTTTTGCCATTTTTCATATATTTTGGCACTAAATTTTGTATAACACTTCTGTAATTTGCTTTATTTTTGTAATTGTATATTCTGCCACTTTTAGCGCTACACATGGTTTACTCTTTCACATTTCGCATTAAGGTCTAATGCAGTGCATGCTGCTCCAATCTTCCCCTTTTGCGCATTAATAAAGGGATTTTATTATAACTTACCGTAAAATCCTTTTCTCTGAGTTCACTGACAGACGCAGCTCTTCTTAATTGACACGTGGGGTTTTATGTCGTCCCATCAGGAGTGACTAGGCAAAACAGATGCAAAAGCATCAGGGATAGGCTGGCCCCTCCCATGGGGGCCGTCCTCACCTGAGCCTATAAACAACCCTGCTGGCCAATGGCATTCAGTTTGTCACAAGCAGTGCAACAAAAAAATCAGAGGGGTGGGAGCTGCGTCTGTCAGTGAACTCAGAGAAAAGGATTTTACGGTAAGTTATAATAAAATCCCTTTTTCTCTTACGTTCACTGACAGACGCAGCTCTTCTAAATTGACACGTGGGGACATCCCAAAGCAGTGCCAAAAACTAGAGGGGTGGGCAAACAACAACAACAACAACTGTACCCAACAGAACCCTCTCAGGGAGCGCTAGACGCACTCACACCGCTGCTCGCAAAACTTTGCGGCCAAAAGCAGCATCCGCAGATGCCGACACATCAATTTTGTAAAACTCAGTAAACGTATGCACCGAGGCCCAAGTGGCCGCTTTGCACACCTGAGACACCAAAGCCTGGTGCCTGAACACCCAGGAGGTACTGACCGACCTGGTGGAATGAGCCGTGACCGGAAAGGGGGGAACCTTGCCCCGAAGCTCATACGCATGGGTCACGGTCTGTCTAATCCAACGGGAAATAGTAGCCGACGAGGCTGCCGAACCCTTTTTGGAGCCCCCGGGTAACACAAACAATGAGTCAGACTTCCAAAAGGAAGCTGTAGCACTCAAATAAACCCGCAGGGCCCTCACCACATCCAAAGAGTGTAACTCAAATTCTTTAGGATGCTTTGGGTGAGGACATAATGAAGGAAGGACAATATCCTCATTCAAATGAAGAAGAGACCACCTTTGGAAGGAAAGAAGGTGGAAGTCGCAACACCGCCTTGTCATTATGAAGAATCAAGTACGGGGACTTGCAAGACAAGGCAGCCAATTCCGACACCCTTACTGTTCCGCCACAACGCTGAAGGTGGAAGAAAGGAAGGTTTCCACCAGAGAAGAAGTAAACTTACTCCTATAACAGGAAGGAAGTAATACAGGAGTGGGTTTCGTAGGATTTCTTAAACTCAATGTGAGAAACCTACACCACTCCCGGGACGCCCAAATAAACTCACGATGTCGAAGGAAAACCTTCAGACTGAGTAACAAACACAATGGGCCCCCGAGGTTTTTCCCAAGCCGTCGGAGCAGCCGATGATAAAGGGCAACCTAATCTGTCTGGCACTGGGTACGCATACTCGAAGCCCCGTTCCAAGGGGGGAAAGGCCAGTGCCGAGTAAGGTGG
>BLSH010253912.1:238603-259485 GCA_018402905.1 Glandirana rugosa | reverse complement strand
ATTGGCACCATAGCTTGCAGACTCTATAACTTTCACAAAGACCAAATAATATACACTAATTTTTTTTTTTTTTACCAAAGATAGGTAGCAGTATAAATTTTGGCCAAAATTTATGAAGAAAAATTACTAATTTGCAAAATTTTATAACAGAAACGAAGAAAAATTCATTTTTTTACAAAATTTTCGGTCTTTTTTTAATTATAGCGCAAAAAATAAAAAACCCAGAGATGATTAAATACCACCAAAAGAAAGCTCTATTTGTGTGAAAAAAAGGACGCAAATTTCATATGGGTGCAGTGTTGCATGACTGAGTAATTGTCATTCAAAGTGTGAGAGCACTGAAAGCTGAAAATTGGTCTGGTTGTTAAGGGGGTTTAAGTGCCCAGTTGTCAAGTGGTTAATGAAGGTAAGACCCCTCCACAAGGGTATTTTTTATTTTTTCTATATAATGGCTGGAGATGGCCTTTTATTTCCAATGTATAAAGTCAGCCATACATGGATTGAAATTCAGCTGGTTCAGCAGGGACCGAACAAATTTCAGTCTGTATGGGCAGGCTGGTTAAACAGATGTCCATCTACTGATCGACTTCTGTACAATCAGCCTTTTGGGTTTTTCCCAATCAGTGTCGCAGGCTTTAGCTGGCAGCACCGATTGGTGTATTCGAATGGCTCCCTGCCAAGGGATTTAGCACAGGCCAGACCACGAACACAGGTAAGAGTCTTAGTATCTGACACTTGGTCACGGCATACCACACTGCATGCAGAATTTTCAGCCACCTGACTTTGTACACCGACTGTTAATTTATTCTACTATGATATGGCATCTGGTTAGTATTCAGTGGCTAGCATCAGTCCTCCAGAACGACTGACTGGCATACGATACTTTATGTCTATGTACCTGGACTGAGCACCATATGTACGTACATTCATCTGATGATTGTGTTCATCATACACACATTTTACAGGCAGTAGCTCATTCATCCATCCACACATCCACTCAAGAATGCAACCTACAGCAATTTCATGGCATCAAGATTGCTCCTGAACTGACCCATAGCAAGCAGTGATTACTGTATTAGGCCCCTTAAACACACACTGACCAATCAGGTCCACCTGTCAGTTTTTCAGGCAGACCTGATCGGACGCTCCATTCACCTCTATGGAGCGATGGATGTCAGCAGTGACATATCCGCTGACATCCACCGCTATCCGATACGCCAAAACCAGATGGATTGAAACCCTATTTTCCATCCGTCTGGTGGATCGGATTGGATGAAAACGGACAGGCGGATCCGTTTTCATCCGATCCCCCATAGAGGAGAGCGGGGCTCTGACAGATCCGTCTGTGCACACTGAGCGGAGACTGACCGGTCATCCGCTGGCTCAGCAGGGATCAACGGATCGATCACTGCTGAGCTAGCGGAGTCTGTGAAAACGGAAAGCCCCACGTGAAAGGGGCCTTAGTTGTATCTACCGTCTCATGAACTGTAGGCTAGCCACACCACTGTGTAGTTATGTAGCAGCTCTGCCTTGCAGTATGAGATATGGTCCTGCTCTTTAGAATATCACATGTTAAAGTGTTTGTAAAGCTTTGTCTTTTTTTTTTTTTTATAAAAATAAGAAACATGTTATACTTACCTGCTCTTTACAAGGGCTTTACACAGAGCAGCCCCGATCCTCCTCTTCTAGGGTGCCCCAACAGCCCTCCAGACCCCTCCTCTTCATCGGGTGCCCCCACAGAGACCTGCATTCCATGGGGGCAACCGTGCGGGCTCGCTTTCGAGTACCGCTGCTGCGTCCATTGACACAGACAGTGGGACTTGGCCCCCCGTGTGTCACAGGATTTCATTGATAGCTGCAGGAGCCAATGGCTCCTGCTGCTATCAATCTGTCCAATGGGGAGAGAGACAATGGCTGGAGCTGCTGTGCTCATGCACATCGCTGGATCAGATGGCTCAGGTAAGAAAAAGGGGTGTCTGGGGTGGGAGCTGCAGCACAGGTTTTTCACCTAAATGCATAGAATGCATTAAGGTGAAAGTGCCTTGAGACTTTACAACTACTTTAAGCTCCAAGTGGTGGACCAGTAGGGTTCTTGTTGGGATATGAGCACTCCATTTCCTCATTGTGGGTATAAGATGGGGTGCCATTTAGTCCATAGTCTCTGCTGGTCTATCTGATCAATGCACACATGCAGGCGCTTTGTGTCAGGGGTTTTGGGGGGTACCTTTGCCCCAGCTCCTCTTGGGAGGATTGCATGATTGGTCCTATAGGGAGGGATTGAGGTGCAGGGTGTGGGCGGGCCATGGGTAAGAGGGAGGGTGAAGCATGTATGGGCTGCCTAAGCGATACCTCAGAACAATGCCAATTTTTAGAGATCCCAAGCAATTAAAGGGATTTTAAAGTCTCCAGTATTTTACGTTAATGCATTCTATGCATTAAAGTGAAAAACCTTCTGTGCCGCAGCAGCCCCCAGAGTCCCCCTTTTTCTTACCTGATCCCATCTGTTCCATCGATGTGCACGAGCCCAGTGGCTTTAGGCGCTGTGTCGGGTCCTCATTGGATAGACTGATAGATGCAGGAGTCACTAGCTCCCACTGTTGCCAATCAAATCCAGTGACACGGGAGCAAGGGGGCGGGGCCGAGTCAATGGAGGCAGCAGTGGGACTAGGGAGCGCGCCCACACAGGTGCCCCAATGGAAAGCACGGTAAGAGCCAGGAGCGCCGTTGAAGCACCCCAGGAGGATCGGGGCTGCTCTGTGCAAAACCCTTCCACAGAGAAGGTAAGTATGACATGTTTGTTATTTAACATATTAATGATAATAATAATTCAAACCTTAACAATCACTTTAAAGTGATACTAAACCCAAGAGCCTGCATTCACTATACTTGGTCTCCAACAGTACACAGAAATGCAATCATTTTAGTGAATATAAATTGCAAAATACCTTTTTTCTCATCAGCAGTATATAGCAGTCTTGTGACTTCTATCAGTGCCTGGTTAAAGCTTGTAGGAGAAGTTTTCAAAATGCACTGGCTGTCCTATCAGGATGCAGGACCCCTGATTCAAATAGAAGCAACAGTGTTGCTACCCATACAACATAGCAATCAAAGAGCTCCTGGGTGCCCGATCTACAGCCATTTCACTGCGTGCATATATAGAAAGATGATCCACACACCAATAGTTGCTCTTAAAAACCATCTTCACAGTTATTCAAGAAACACAGTACACAACAGCAGATAAGATCAGTTGACGCGTTTCAGCCTATGAGTCCTTAGTCATAAAAGTTATGACTAAGGCCTCACAGGACCCCTCACCTTCTGTCTGGACAGTGCTGATTGGCCCTGTGCTGATCACATGCACTCTCCCAAGAAAAGAAAAAAACTCTCTAGCAAAACACAACAAACTGAGCAGGTAACTTTGTCTTATCTGGACACGTTATGGGGGCAATGCAAGAAGAGGCGGATCTGTACATACAGGATCAAACAGCCTTTTTACACAATGCAGAGGGTTAACCACTTAGGCTCCACAGTGAGTATAACAAGCATGGTTTCCTGCATATAGCGACTCATTTTACTGTTGTGGGTTAAGCAAAATCTGCCTAAACCAGCAGAATAATAACAGATAGTCAAGCTCTCTTACAGAGACAGACGATGCCATAAAACCATCACATTTAATACAGCCCCACCTCACTGTATACAGATGGATGGCATATGATTAAATGCACATGACAGATGTGGGGGGGGGGCACATTTATTAAAGATGGAGCAGACACATTGACAGAGCAGGCTTATCACAGCTGATCACCTGTACTAGGTGGAGGGCCCACCCCATCAGTAAGCCTCATCTGAATACATGGCCTGCAAAATGGAAATGTCAGATCACCAGCCATGGAGTGGAAGAACCCTGTCCACCTGCTGATCCATCACAAGGAAAGCAGTAAGCTCCATGCAATGCAATGCAATAGCATCCTGGGCATATGGATCCTGATAACACTATAGGTGATGATCAGCAGCGACCTTCCTAAACATAAATGGATCACATAGATGAGGCAGAACACTACAAGTATAGGGGTGATCGGGGCACCTACAGAACACAGTGCCCTCTTATATACCACCACTCACCTGCTAGGTGCCCGGTACGGGGGGAAAATACACCCCCAAAGGGTCACATCCGCGGTCTGCGATCTCAGGGACCCAGCTCACCCGAAAGGATCAAGTGGCCGCTACGAGCAACACAGGAAGAAGAAGAAACAGCCTGCAGCACCGCAACCAATCGCAATACCCAGTGAGAACGGAACAGCCAATCAAATACAGGGAGGGGAGGGACATCCTTCTAAAGCTGCAAAGGGGACGGGAGACGAGGGAGGGGGGGATCGTGACGTGTGGGGTAGGCAGCTGTCACGTGATGTGTTGCCAAGTCTTGGGCATCATACGGAGTGTGTGTACAGAAGCGGCTGTAGTTGCTGTGCTGGGTGTAGTTCATATTGAGCATGGAGCTGTAACACACATGATGGCTATAGACTAGTAATCGGTGGAGCTGCAGGAGAACACGTGCAAATGAGAGATAAGCTACAGGGAGAAAATATGACTGTTAGCTTTGCAAGGGCTGGCCAGCTGCACCTCATCATTTTCAGTGTTTTATAGAAGCCAACAAGAAAAAAAATACAACTGTCACAGTTATTTTTCTGGTTGAGCCAACAAAAAGAACCGTATTGCAGGTATTTATATCGCACCGCCAATTTATGCAGCTCTTTACATACTGTATATTCATATCAGTCCCTGCCTCCTAGGAGCTTACACTCTAAGGTCCCTATCTCACATTCATACTAGAGATGGCCTCTGAACTCCAAACTAGCGCATTTTATTCCTCCAATGAGCTGCGGGCTGGGTCATTCACGGTAAAAAAAAGAGATGGGAATGGCCTAACCTCCATCTCATTGGAGTAAAAGTATGCAAATTCAGTGGACGCCTGAGCTCATATTTAATGCATACATGTACTGGACAGGATTAACATACCAGTGTGTCTTTGGAGTGTACAGGGAGAGCATGCAAATTCCATGCAGATAGTATCCTGAACCCCTGCCCATTCACATTGACTGCGGCTTTGAAATTGTGGGACTTCATCTGAAATCGCACGATTTCAAAGCCACATGTCAGTGCAACTTGGAAGACATCTGTGTGGCTTCATGCATAGATGTCTATGCAAGTCGCTCCCGAAATTGGCGAAAGTAGTGCAGGAAGTACTTTTTCAAATCAGTGTGGCACTGCAAAGTCGGCGTTGCACCGATTTGAACATTGCGATTGCCAGTAATGGGCTGCGACTTGTAATGTGATTTGACCTGTCAAATTGCATGAGAAGTCTCTCCAATGTGAACGGGGGCTGACTGCAATTTAGTCCAGGGACAAAAATGCTGCAAGGCATAGCTGCTGTACAACCTTATTAATAGTGTAGGAGCGAAGAAAGGGCAGCTGGCAATTGCTTTGGGGGTAGTTAGTGCTGGAACTGAGAACACTGCCTTCAATACTGAGCATAGATATCACCAGGGCTTTTTCTCAGCGGGAACACAGGACAATGCAGTCCCGGCACCACCAGCACTGAATGCATGTAATGGCAAGGTGTGCTAGAGCAGTGGTTCTCAAGTAGGGTTGCCACATCATCCCTTTAATCCAGGACACATATTAATTACACAGGTTCTGTGGCTGATTAAGAAGATAATTAAACTCACTTGGTGCCTTATCTGCATTAAATTAGCTTCAGAACCTGTGCAATTCATATGTGTCCTGGATTAAAGGGATGATGTGGCAACCTTATTCTCAAGCCTGTCCTCAAGTACCCCCAACAGGCCATGTTTTGGGAATTTCTCTTAGATAAAATAGCTGTCCAATATACCAAGCCATTGAATCTGATTTAAAGCACCTGTGCAAGATAAAGGAAAACCTGCAAACATGGCCTGTTGGGGGTACTTGAGGACAGGGTTGAGAACCACTGTGCTAGAGGGTCTATTAATGCTGGCTGTTGCAGGATCTATTGTTGCTTAGAGGTATCTACTGTTGAGGGAGGGGACTATTGTTGTTGGCTGCTGGAGAGTCTATTGATGCTGGCTACTGGAGGATCTATTGTTGCATGGGGGGGTTAAATTGCTCCTAGAAGAAATCTACTGTTGAGGGAGCGGTCTATTGTTGTTAGCTGCTGGATTGATGCTAGCTGCTGGAGGATCTATTGTTTCTGGGGTAGGCAGGTTCAATTGCTCCTGGGAGGAATCTACTGTTAAGGGAGCGGTCTACTATTGTTGGCTGCTGGAGGGTCTATTGATGCTGGCTGCTAGGATATCTATTGTTGGCAGTGGGGTCTACTAATGCTGGGGTGGATCTATTTTTGCTTGGGGGGGGGGTACATTGTTGCTGGGGGAGCTATTGTTGAAAGGGGGGTCTATTGTTGCTGGCTCCAGGAGATATATTTTACAGCTCATCATTAACAAATTCCGTACAAAATACTTAGCACTGTAAAATGATACTTAGTTCTTTATTCTCTAAAAGGGGCGGTACTGGGAGGTGGATAGGGGAAAGAATCAAGGGACAGTGCTTGGAGGTGGGTAGGGGGCGTAGACAAGTGGGGAGCTGAAAGGGGTACTTCCTGCATCTATTCTCTGAGGGGGTAAAAAAGCCCTGCATATCATCTACTGTATATGACTACTTGTATATACAGTTTATTATGGTTGACATCGTTTTGTCCATGGAAAACCAAAGGGTGACAAAGGGCTTTGCTGCATCAAGCAACTAAGGTACCTTATAACTAAACTTGCCACCTTTTTGGACTGGGCAAAACCAGACCACATAAAACAATGAACGTGGGGTTGGGGAGGGTGTGTTGGAGCATATACAGTGTGCCATGATGAACTGTAGGTATGCCTTATCTAAATCGGGCACAGCTCAGGGTAGTTTAGTTATGTTTTGCATGCTAGTGTGGTAAAAAAAAAATCATTTCTTATTCTGGATATAGGATCTTAAACATTGGTTATATGCAGCAACCTTCAGGTGAGTGGACTAGGCAAAAATGAAAGCTGCAGGGGCGTACCCTATATAACCCCTTCCACTCACTCTGTTGGCCTCTTTAGCCATCTGATCCCAAGAAATTTCGGTCCAGAGTGTCATTTGCATGGAGCTACAAACAGAGACTCTGCCTCCTCCTCGCTTCATGCATTCATATTTGCTCCCCCCACCCCACAGATGGGTGGATCCTCTTGCCACTCTTTAGCAATCCTTTTTTATGGGATTATTACCCCGCTCCTGAACAGAACAGCCACAGGCATTCTACTCATACCTGTTTACAGTTCTCAAGGCAAATGGAGGTGTTCAGCCTATTGTGGATCTGAAAATTCTCAGCTTGTTCCTGCAGGTTCAAAAGTTTTGCATGGAATCAGCCATGTCAGTTGTGGCCTCCCTCCTCCTTGGAGATTTTATTGGCCTCCATGAACATCTGGGTCACTCTGCTCCATTCTCAGAGTTGGGAATACCTGGAGGATCTCTTGTTAAAGGACCAGTCCGTTGGATAATAAACCTTTGGAAGTTGTCAATGGAACCAACCGACTAATAAGACTACATAGGTCTGGCTTCTTTCCCTCAGACAATATTCTGTCGCTCTGCTCCAGGTCCAGGGTTGGCCCTAAATTTGAGCCCGCATGAGAGTCCTGAGCCTGATGGTTTTTCCTCCTTTGAGACAGTGCCTTAAACACTATTTGGGAGACATTCAACTTCCCATCAATACTATGGATTCAGTTTTCCCTTCAATTCAGTAATGTCACCTGACCAGAATCCAGTTAGACCAGTGGTTCTCAACTCCGGTCCTCGGGACCCACCAACAGGCCAGATTTCAAGTATTACCTTGGGGAGATGCAGACTAGTACACTGCAATCACTGAGCAGCAAATGATATCACCTGTGATGTATTTCAGTTATCCTGCAAACCTGGCCTGTTGGGGGGTCCCGAGCACAGGAGTTGAGAACCACTGAGTTAGACAATGTCACATCAACCATCAAGGAGGCACCAGTAATCATGCTGCCCAAAGAGAAGCAGAGTTGATTTTCACGTTCTAGCACTGTCTGCTGTCTACATCCCAGGTGTGGAAAATTGGCAGGTGGGCTTTCTCAGACATCAGCATCTGGTTTCGGGAGAATGGGCCCTCCACCTGGCAAATTTCTAACATATTTGCCTGAAGTGGGGGAAGCCAGACAGAAATATTCTGGTTTTCAAAGTGATCAACAAACAGAACTGGTTTGTCAGCAGGTCCAGGGACCCTTTTCCCTTTGCAGTCGATTCTCTGGTGTCTCCGTGGAATCAGTTAAAACAAAACTGTTTTTCCTTTTATGCAGCTTCTCCTTCGTCTGCTCCATAGGATCGAGATAAAGGGTATTCCGGAATCTTATTGCACCAAACTGGTCCAGGCAGACATAATCAAATAAGATTCCTGGTGGAAGCTCCGTCCAGATCATATGGACCTTCTGTATATCCGCTATAGCGCGGTAGGGAACTGATTAAAGTAAACTTGTCATGAAAAAAAGTATGGGGGCTTCCATTGCTCACTTACCTCTGAAAATGCTAATTACCTGGCGTTTATGCTGCCCCACTGACAATACAATTCTAAATCAGACACCATCTTTTTCCAATGAAGAAAGTAAGTGTCCAAGAGGTGCTGGGACTTTGAGTTGAGTTCGTACAAAATAGTGAGAGGACACAAAGCATTCGGAGAGCTCACGGTCTCAGGTTAGGCTGTTCACAACACACAAAGTTCCCTTCAGTGGGTACCCCAGCAGGTTACCAGAAAAAAACATGCACTAATGGAAGAAGCACCAGACCAAAGGATAACGGAGTACAAACTAATTTATTGCTTATAGATACTGGTGGCCAGTAACTGCTGATCTAACAATCAGCTTCCCTACACAGATTACTCCAGAAAGCTCTATTTTGAGCCCATTCAATGTTCTTTACTGAAGCCCTAATGAAGGGGGAGTTTATTCTGACCCCCAAAATGTGTTGGATGTTTTTTTACTATATACTTATAGCTTAATCTGGACTCTTTTATCCTTTTGCCTGGTGCTCCTTCCTGGTGCATGTTTTTTTTTCCTAGCATCCATTTTTTTTCCTGTGACTGCTTCAGGCAGCAGAAGCAAATATATTAGGTATATATATATATATATATATATATATATATATATATATATATATATATATATATACTCACCTATCAGCAGGGGGTCTCCACTGTGGAAGTGCCAGTTGATGTGGCCCTGATTGGACATTTTGTGTTAGCAAAGAAGAAGGATATTGAAATGACACGATTCTGTGTTAAAGTCTGTTTGCATAGCAAGGGTGTAAATCCTACAGGTCAGTATGTGGCAAAGAATCACTTCAACTCCAAGTTAAGACTCTGGCTATGCGCACATGGCTATACAGGCGGTCCCCTAGTTACAAACATCCAACTTATGAACGACTCCTACTTACAAACAGAGGGAGACAACAGGAAGTGAAAGGAAATCTTCCCCTAGGAAGGGAAATTCACTCCTGTAAGAGTTATTATGGGAAAAAGGTGTCTCCATTGATGCTTTATCACCAAGGTTTGTTTCCACAACAACCCAAAATTTTCAAAATCCAATTATCATTGGGACAGGAAGTGAGGTGAAATCTTCTGAACAGAAACATAGACAGCAAAACAAACATTACAGGGGTGTTACCCCTTCCCTATGCTATCCAAAATGCTTAAAAATATTTGTTTTGGCTGAAGCTACACTTAAAAAATGTACCTGTTCCGACTTACAAACAAATTCGACTTATGAACATACCTACAGTCCCTATCTTGTTTGTAACCCGGGGACCGCCTGCATAGGCAAGAAGGAATACTTATTGCTTTGTGGTACATTGGTGGAAGGCCTTCAAGGATCACTAGTATTCTCATCTACAGCTGAAAATGGTGATCTTCATGTAAAGGTTTAGGTTAGGTTTAAAAGTCAGTTGTAGGGGTATCATCAGAGTATAGTTAAATTTATCTTGATATTGTCCTGCATAGAAGTACTGGGAGAGGGCAGATCAGCACTTCACAGCAGCATTAGAAGAGGATCAGTTTTCCAAGTCAATCAGTGCTTTATTGGTTGCATAGTTTTGTTAGTTTACCATAGAAAACAAGAGGAATCAGCACAGGGATGACCCCATTAAGATGCTGCTTCCAGTTCACTGTGTAGTCACAGGCTGGGACTAGGCTTTATTACTTAGCAGCGATGTAATCTACAGCACAGGTAGCTGGATCACAAGACTGGCTAAATTGAATTGCAAATCCTTTCACAAGTAAAATATTACAGTATATATTTCATCTGTGCAGTTGGCGTTTTGCTTTGAATTCTGCGTTTAAAGTGTTTGTTAACCCAAAAAAAAATGTTGCTCCCGTCTCTTTAATGTGCAATTCGCAGCATGGTGCTTTTGCTTTTTAAATTATCCCTCTGTATCCCCTAAAATACCTGTTTGATAATGCCAGGTCATGACTTCCCCCTTGCTCCCTGAGAGCTGGGGAATTCTGGGGACAGTGGGGTCACCCAGAACCCCAGGAACCAATTTCCCACTCCCTCCTCCTACCTGAAAATGGTGGATAGGATGGAGGAGGCTGTCAGAATGGGCAGCCAGAGGGGACCTCCATGCAGGCAGGCTGAGTCTCTGTGCGTCATTCGGATCACTGCTGCTCAGGAGGAGCAGGATAGTGTTGGGGCACACAGCATCGATGGGCTGGAGGCAGAGGGAGAGCTTGGGCGCCGGGAAATCTGTAGCTGGCCCCATGGAGCTCTCCAGGTGGTCGGGACGCTGTGCTGAGCTTCCAGGTGCCAATAGAGGCCATTTCCAGGTCGGCTCTGGCAAAATGGCGACGGCCATCGGTGTGTGTACACGCGGGACAGCACGGAGAGGGGGTCCAAGCTTTCCCTGTGCCAGAAGCTGCCGAAAGCTCTCGCTTGGCGGGGAGGAGTCTGGGCAGATGGAGAGGGAATGCGGGCCAGAAGGGCCCTCAGCACTCAAGGAGACCACAGGGGGTGAGTCTACCCGGCTGAAGGAAGGGGGAAGGCTACGGGGGGAGCCCTATTCCTTACCCCCCTCATGGATAGCGGGTGCTGCAATAGAGGACATCCCGTATTGTAGGGGCTAATGTACGTTGCTGTATGTGCTTCTTTGCAGGAACAGAATGCCCAGCCCAGGGGTCAGCTGCTAGATCTAAATCTAAGGCCCTTTCCCACTCTAGGTGTTGCGGTTATTGCAATGATAAACTCCCACAGGAGCATACAAAGCCGTTTTGCTTTAAGTGCATCCACAAGTTAGCGGGCAAAGAGACCGCGCAGGTCATGTAGGATTGCCGTGTCTTACAATCCAATCTGCTGTCTACCCTTCAGGCCTTGAAATCAGCTACAGGGACCGGCCGCCGGGCAGAGTCTCTCTGTAGTAGGGAGGGGTCTCCATCACAGGAGGGGACCTCCATGAGTAGCACAGGGGGGTCCTTTAGCGTTCCAACTGACCACGACTCCAAAGAGGAAGAGGCCGAGCTTTCGGAACTGAGCTCCCCAGAGGAGGGGAAGGCTCCCGGTCAGGATAGCCAGGAGAGTGAGGAGTCTAAGCCTGGCAGACACCTGTTCTCTGCAGAGGATATGGAGGGCCTCCTCTGAGGGGATCCAGCAGCCATCAGAAAAGGTTTCAGGTCCACCAGTCTCTCAGGGATATAATTCTGAGAGAATGGAAGGAACTGGAGAGCAAGGTTTTGAGGCTGAAGACCTGGAAACGCAGGTGCCCCTTTAGCGAGGATGATGAGGAAAAGTTCCTCAAGGTCCCCAGGTTGGATACCTCCTTGGCCCAGGTATCCAAGCGGTCGGATCTTTCCTTCACGGATGCTGGCAACATCCCCGATCAGATGGACCGAAAGTCAGAAACATTGCTGCATAGAGCCTGGGAGGCCAATGCAGCAGCTATGGGACTAGCATTGGCTTCCACCTGTGTTGCCAGGAATGCTGATGCCTGGGTCGGCAGGCTGGTGGATCATGTATCCAGGGGAACCAAAACCAAGGAGGTTTTGGATTCCCTGGAGGTGATTGGGAAAGTGGTAGCTTTTCTGGCTGACTTGGCAGTAGAGACGGTAAGGACAACCACCAAGTCAGCAGCCCTCCTAAATTCAGCGAGGAGGGCACATTGGGTAAAGACGTG
Source organism: Glandirana rugosa (assembly GCA_018402905.1). Classification (NCBI taxonomy): domain Eukaryota; kingdom Metazoa; phylum Chordata; class Amphibia; order Anura; family Ranidae; genus Glandirana; species Glandirana rugosa. The sequence goes on along the minus strand of BLSH010253912.1, from coordinate 247,263 downwards.
GGATGCAGATTTCACGTCTAAATCCCGACTTTGTGGGATACCCCTTGAGGGCTCCCTGCTCTTTGGGACAGGCTTAGAGCAGGTTCTGTCCCGTTCCACGTGGACAAGCCAGAACACATTCCTGAGACACTACAGGGTGGAGTTGTTGTCACCTCAGGACCTGGCGTTCGGCAGAAAAGTCCTGCAGGCAGGGGTCCCGCCCTAAAGGTAGGCCTGAGTTCCTTGCTCATCATCTCAGCTGTGCCGTCCTGGAAGAATGGCACGAGTAAATTACCAGTTTACACTTACCAGTAATGGTGTTTCTGGGAATTCTTCCAGGATAGCAGGCCTACTTCCCACCCGATTATGTGTTGGTGTTTGTTGGCACAGAAAGATACACTCTTGCACCGGTGTGGGCTAATACTTTGTCTCAACTGAGGGGCAGAGGGAGGGTGGGGCCTTTTAAACTCTGTTCTTGATTGTGTTTCCTATCCAGGTGAGACCAGTCTTCTCTCAGCTGTGCCATCCTGGAAGAATTTCCATAAACACAGTTACCGGCAAGTGTAACTGGTAATTTTCCTCTTTATTAGAAGAATAAGTTCCCTGTGTCAGTGTTCTATCAGAAATATTCTTATCTATATAGATAAAACCGCATGGCTCTGTCTCTCCAACTGACATCCGCAGCAGTGCTCAGTCCCTCCCTCAGGAACTCTGAGCTGAGAGAGAAAAGCTGAAGAATGACAACTGATCATAGTAAGGTGGTGTGTTATCTATACAGAGAAGTATATATAACACAGACACAGGGCAAAGTCTTGTTATAATATACAAGCGGCTTAACAATTCGCCTTAAGTCGAGGTTTAAGCCGCCATACATGGATCGCAATCCAACCAGTTCAGCAGGGACCAGCTGAATTTCAATCCATGTACGAGCAGGCTCATTGTACCCAAGTTAATCTATCGATTGACATGGGTACAACCAGCCTGTTGGATTTTTCTACATGTGATTACTGCCAGTGGCTATAGCCAGATATAGTAGAAAGGGAGGACCCCCACCATGCCATCATCCAATGGATAAATATAAGGATTGAAAGAGCGAAGGAACTCCCTTCAAAAAAAGGGCAGGACTTTGTGGGCACAACAAAAGGCAAGAATATGATAAATATACTTTATTACAAAATGGTATTAAAACTGGAAATGTATAACAAACAAACAAGCACCCTGAACAAGGTTAAGCACTGCCCGTATGACTATAAATGGAGGTGTAGCCATGTGTTCCCTTGAGAGTGGCTGGTAGTAGTGATTAACCTTATAGCTGCCCTCAATAACACCATATTTCACACATGCGTAGACACTGACCAGGCCGGTTCTTGTTTTTGTTGTTTTATTTAGGGGAAATAACTTGGATGGGGATAAGGGGTAACTGTGGAATGCCCAAATAATTATAGTACATAAAGTCCATATACATTCCTGTATATGCGCAGACTGTTACTCCTCACAACTCTCCAGCACTCAACTTGCTGACCGTTTCTCCTACTGTTCTCTCTCCAGCACTGAACTTAGTAAATCATCACTCCCATTACTTTTGTCACGTACCTGATGGTAGAGTCTGGCTTATGCAGTGGGCAACCTCTTTTACTACCCTGATTCGAGAGCCCCTGGTAGAGTAGACAGACTGCTCAGAAGTGCAGGGTGGCACAAAGGTTGGACTGGGTCACGGGTGGTAGGCGAAGGTCCACTGAAGAACTCATGCTAGTTGAAGAGTGGTGATGCAGGCCCGGGTCGGTAACAGGCTGACAGTGCGGTACTGAAGGAGCAGGGAGATGGATGGTCGGGTACAAGCAGGGTTGGCAACAGGCGGGCAGCAGAAGTACACAGGGGTCAGGCAGAGACGTGGTCGTAGACAAGCTGGGGTCAGTGCAAGCAGATAAAAAGCAGGTCAGAGGATAGCCAGGTCACAGGTAACAGGAAGCTCCAATAAAGAGGTCACAGGGGGTCACAGGTGCAGGAACGCTGTAGAACGGACAGCACTTGTTCCCTGACACTGTCCGTTCAAATAGGCTGTCTCGCGCCAGTGCCAGCATCCGCACGCGCTCCTGCGCACGCCTGCGCACAAGCATTCCGGTGGGGCTCTCAGATCGTGGATCCTGACGTTGCCCCCCCCTCCCCAGGGGCAGCATCTTAGCTGGGTTATTCCACCAAAAAGACCTGACAAGTTCTTTGGCGTGTATGTGTCTTTCGGGTTCCCAAGAGCTCTCCTCTGGTCCGTACCCCTTCCACTTGATTAGGAATTGAGTCGAGCCCCCTCTTACCCTGCAGTCGAGGATGGCTTCAACCTCGTACTCCTCCTCTCCATAAACTATAACTGGTTCAGGTGGAGCCCTCCTCCTCCCCGTAAAGTGGTCCATGATCACAGGTTTAAGTAAGGCAATGTGAAACACCGGGTGCACACGAAGAGAAGGGGGAAGCTCCAGCTCATATGCCACTCTACTAATTTTCCTTTTTACTGGGAAGGGCCAATGAACTTTGGTCCAAGTTTCCTTGAGGGGCAGGTTAGCTTCAAATTTTTGGTTGCTAACCAGACTTGATCGCCCAGTTGCAGGTCTAACGCCCCTCGTCTCCCTCTGTCAAAAGCTCTCTTGTTGCATCCCTGTGTCCCGGATAATGTCTCCTGCAGGAGTCTGTTATTTTCTTCAAGAAAAATGTCCTGTACTGCGGGCACCGTGCTTTCCGGTACCAAGTTGGGTAGGAAGGTGGGGTGGTAGCCGAGATTTGCCCAGAACGGAGAATGGTTGGTGGCAGAGTGAATGGTGTTATTGTAGGCGAATTCGGCTACTGGTAGCAGTGAGACCCAGTCGTCATGGGAGAAGGAAGAGTAGCAGCGGAGGTATTGCTCTAGGGTCTGGTTTGTTCTTTCCGTCTGACCATTGGTCTGTAGGTGGTAGGCGGAGGAGAACGCCAATTCGATTCCCAAAGCCAAGCATAAGGCCTTCCAGACCTAAGACGTGAACTGCACTCCACGATCAGACACTATGGGGTTGATTTACTAAAGCTGGAGAGTGCAAAAAACAGTGCAGCTGTGCATGCTAGCCAATCAGCTTCTAGCCTCAGCTTGTTCAATCAAGCTTTGGCAATAAAACCTTGAAGCTGATTGGTTTCTGTGTCGAGCTGCACCAAATTTTGCACGTTCAAGCTTTAGTAAATCAACCCCTATGTTGGTGGGGATCCCGTGGAGGCGGACAATTTCTCTGATGAATGTTTCAGCTGCAGAAGGGGTGCCTTTCATGGGAATGAAATGTGCCATCTTAGTGAGACGGTCAACTACTACAAAGATGGTGGTGAATCCGACGGATGGGGGCAATTCAACTATAAAGTCCATGGAAATCTGTGACCACGGGCGTTCAGGAATAGGAAGCGTATTCAATAACTCCCAGGCCTTGATTCTGTCAATCTTGTTGCAAGCACAGGTGGGGCAGGCACTGACATATTTCCTGCAATCTTTGTCGGCCAGAGGCCACCAAAAGGAATGTGTAAGCAGATCTGCAGTCTTGCGACCACCAAAATGTTCTGCTAATTTGTGTTCGTGGCATAGTTCCAGTACTGCCAATCTTTGTTCCTCTGGGACAAAAATCTTCGTACCATACCACCATAGCCCGTTTCGCGTAGTTAGCCTGTTATCCGATGGGATAGAGGACCCAGCCAGACATCGCCTGATTTGCGATAATAGATCCTCTTGAGTTAAGAGAAAGCTCTGAGAAGGGAGAATCGTGTCAGATGGGGGAGGATCCCCTGGTTCATGGAACATTCGTGACAGAGCATCTGGTTACACATTTTTAGACCCGGACCTGTATGTAATATTTAACTGAAACCATGAAAAGACATGACAACCATTTTAACCTACAGGTAAGCCTAGAATAAGGCTCACCTGTAGGTTCCCTGCATATGTCCTATGTAAATATACAGTGTACTGTGATGTGCCCACATCATCGGCACATGCGCAGTGAAGAAATGGCCTCCTGCCGTTCCTTTACTGAAATCGTGCCGGTGGCTTCTGCGCACGTGACTCCGGCCAGTCACAGAGCCCCAGAAGCAAGAGGGGCAGAAGATGGACGCTTCCTACTGCAGGGACAGCGTGGGACATTGCGGGCTTCCAATGCAGGTAAGTGACACATAATGAGCTAATATGCAATGCATACTAGCCCATTATGCTTTTACATTGCAGGGTAATAAAGAGGACGTAAAACCCATCAGGGTTTACTTCCTCTTTAAACCGCCATATGGTCTTGGCCACCGTGCTGCACTTGGCATTCTTCTTATAGCCTAGGCCATTTTTATGTAGAGCAACAATTCTTTTTTCAGATCCTCAGAAAGTTCTTTGCCATGAGGTGCCATGTTGAACTTCCAGTGACCAGTATGAGAGAGTGAGAGCGATAACACCAAATTTAACACACCTGCTCCCCATTCACACCTGAGACCTTGTAACACTAACGAGTCACATGACACAAGGGAGGGAAAATGGCTAATTGGGCCCAATTTGGACTTTTTCACTTAGGGGTGTACTCACTTTTGCTTCCAGCGGTTTAGACATTAATGGCTGTGTGAGTTATTTGCCACTTGCCTGCCACCAGATGAGGATGCCACTTGCCATTGCCTGCCACCAGATGCAGATTGTCACTTGCCACGCTGCCTGCCACCAGATGCCGATTGTCACTTGCCATTGCCTGCCACCTGATGAGGATGCCACTTGCCACGTTGCCTGTCACCAGATGCAGATGCCAGATGTGGCAGCTGTCCTCAGCGCGGATCGCGGGAAAACTGCTGTGGTCGGGGAGAGATGACGTGACTCTCTCGCACTCTGTCTCTCATAGGCCGTGACTGCAGTCCTGTTAAGAGCAGCCTTCGCGGCCCTTTAAGAAACCAGCAGTGCGGGCAATGAGAGATGATGTCGTCTCTCTTCGGCCTGCCAGCACCGCTGACAGTCTGCTCTGCGGCGCGGCCCTGCTATAGGGGTTCCACGGCCCGGTGTTGGGCCGCTGCCCATAGGTTGGAGACCCCTGCTGTATATGAAATATGTAGGACAACAGAGTACCATGATAATAGGGATGGGGTTAGAACATAGTACTTTACATAGATCACATTAAAGAGGAAGTAAACCCTGATGGGTTTTAATTCCTCTTCATTCCTCGTCATTACCCTGCAATGTGAAAGCATAATAGGCTAATATGCATCACATACTAGCCTATTATGTGACACTGCATTAGAAGCCCGCGCTGTCCCCGCAGTAGGAAGTGTCCATCTTTGCCCCTCTTCCTTCCGGGGCTGCGGACTATGGCTCTGTGATTTGCCGGAGCCACGTGACGTCACTCCCGCACATGTGCCCGATGATGTGGGCACATAACAGTACACTGTATATCTCCTAAACCGTGCAGGTTTTGGAGATATGTAAGGAACTTACAGGTAAGCCTTATTATAGGTTAACCTGTAGGTTAAAGTGGTTGTCATGAGTTGACAACCACTTTAAACTGTCGGATTGTCATAGATATGCGATTTGCTGTGGGAAGGTCGGACTTTCAGTAGATCTGTCCTACCAAAACTCTCCCTATATACTGTATGTACAATCACACACTGAGCAGACATCCCAGGCACCAGACATATCTTAGCAAACCTCTAGTGTGACTGATTTTGGATGATCTACTTTACCCTGGGAATGATCTATCAAGGTGTGTCTACATACATACTGCTACATTCCAACCGTTATTGGCCAGTTCATCCTATGGAAATCTTCAACCTTTCATCTCATTTGGGCAAACTATAACTTCTTTCCTCTCATATTTAAGCAATTGTATGGGGGCCTACCAAAAAAATGTATTTGATTTCTATCGAACAGGTCCTTGTATAACATAATTTTCTCTTCCGTTCACTGACAGACGCAGCCTTCTTATGACACATGGGGTTATGCTCATCCTACTAGGAGTAGCCTAGGCAAAACAAACAAAAGTGTAGGTTGGCCCCTCCCAGGGGGCCGTCCTCACCTTAGCATATAATCCCCCTGCTCTGTACAGCACATCAGTTTTTATTTGCCTAGTGCAAGGAGTAGACCTGGTTCCCTATGGGAGCAGCGGTCTCCTGAAGATTCATCTAAGGAAGACTGCTATCAAGAAGCTGGCTGGTGGTATAGAGGATATCTCGAATCCTAATCTTTCCCCAGTCCGGCCAACACTATGCGAACCCCCTTAAGGGGGCCCACCGCATAGCACCCTTTTGGTTCGGGCGGCCAGTGGTTAAAACCCACTAGAGCCCAGTGACTGGTTCACCTGTCCAGTGGCCTGGCCAGCAGCATGCTTTCTTGTGGAGAGGTAGGTCTGCTCCGGGTGGCTACCCGCTGCGCCCGTCGGATTGGTGAGTGAACCCCTCTTCTGCCCTAGAGGCATGGAGAGTGGGCACCTGGGCAGCTCTGTGGTGGTCAGCCGGTGGGGGTCTGTTAGAGGCCCCCCCCCCTCAATCCCCCGCAGGCACCTTTGCACTAACCGTTCGAATCTGCACCGACTGTCCGGAGCAATGTGTTAGGTGGGTCGTCGCCATTGGATTTTGGAGCACCGCTCGTTCGTGGCCGACCGCACATGTGTAATTGCAGCGTCCATTGTTTGAGAACTATGTGGTTTCCAGCCTGCTCTCTGGCGGCCTCCAGTGGTCGATTGGGAGAACTGCAGTCCTTGTGCAGGAAGTCCTTAAAAACGGGTGTGGGCTTCCGGTTTTTGCTTGGACAGCATGGCTGACACACAGTAACAAGCTCCTGATGTGCAGCAGTTCGTGGGCATTGCTCTGCGGTTGGAGTGCTGAGGCATCAAACAGCAAGTATAGCTGGCGCTTCCTGGGTGCTGGTCGCGGTGGGTGTAATCCGCCTGGGTCTCCCTGGCTGATTTGTGGGGTAGAGGTGGTGGTTACACAGCGGGGGTGCCGGGCTGAGATGTCAGAGGCCGGCAATTTTATGGCTGGGGTACCTGCAGATCTACAGTCCACCCCAGGAGCATTTGTGTTAGAAGATGGTGCGGAGGGTTAATATCATTTGGTTGTGGTTTCCTCTAATTCTTAGAGGAACAGCTCTATTTAAACTTCCTGCTTCCTGTAAGCAGATGCTGCCTGATCTACAGTGTGTGCCCTGTTTTCCTGAGTGTTCTGCTACCCGTTATCTGATTCCTGTGACCCGGCCTGCCTGACCTTGCCTGAACTCTGCCTGTACCGACCCCTGGCTTGCCTACGACCATCCGACCGCCTCATCCTTCTGTACCTCTTCTGCCTGCCCGTTGCCGACCCTGCTCGTCCCTGACTTTGCTACTGTGCCTGCGACCATCCGGTCCCAACAAGTATCCTGCTCTAAACATCAGCACCCTTCCAGCACATCTCCTGTCCGCTGCTGACGGATACTCCTGGACTTCTACAGGCACTCTTACCCCACCGTGCTCCTGTGGCCGCTGTTCCCAACTCCAGCGGTCCCACGAACCGGAGTCGTAGGAGAGGCCACCCAGACCGTCAGGCTCACTACCAGGTACTTAACAGTAGCAGGCAGCCATGACTGAGCCTGCAGGGGGGGCCTCTAGTCTACATGAGGTCAACCAACACCTCGTGGACCTTACGCAGGGCGCTTCAGGAGAAGCATGCCCTCCTCGAGGAGCAAGTTGTAAACACCACTGCCGGCCCTGCAACAACCACCAGCTTTGATTCGCCCACTACGATGCCCGCTCCAGAGCCCCGGGTACCTACCCCTGAAAGGTTCACCGGAGACCGGTCCAAGTTCAGGGCTTTTTGTATCTCCTGTCAGCTCTACTTTACCCTGCAGCCACGGACTTTCCAGGCAGAGCAAATCAAGGTGGGGTTTGTCATATCCCTGCTGCAGGGCGCACCCCAAGCCTGGGCTCATCACCTGTGGGAGACCCAGGACACCCGGCTGGGTACCCTGTCCTCCTTGTTCCAGGTGATGTCTCAACTATTTGATGACCCTCAACGGGCTGCCACCGCTGAATCCATGCTCCATGCACTCCAGCAGGGCGATAGAGTCGCCGAAGACTATGTTGCGGACTTCCGGCAGTGGAGTGCAGACACTCGCTGGAATGACGCAGCATTGCGGCATCAATTCCGTCTGGGTCTGTCCGAAGACCTTAAAGATGAGTTGGCCCGTGTGGGTGTTCCAAGTTCTCTGGACGATCTGTTTGCACTCTCTATCCAGATTGACCGTCGCCTGCGTGAACGCAGACGAGAGGCCTCTGCACGGTCACCTCAACCAGCACGGACCCAACCCCAAGTCCCGGCCCGCTCCCCGCTGCCTCTGCAGGAGCGCTTACGCCGGTGTCATGGCCACCTCTGCCTCTACTGTGGTGAGGCAGGTCACTATGTGTACAACTGCCCGGCTAAACAACAGAAGGCCCTCCTCGGGTCATCCATAGGACCCTCACTCCAGCCAGCCTGGTCAGCCCACTTGGCCCTTCCAGTATCCTTCCAGCTACCCGGAAGATCCGTGTCGGTCACAGCCATCATCGACTCAGGAGCTTGCAGCTGCTTTATTGACCTTGAGTTTGCTGGCACGTCTCCGGAGAGCAGACGCAAGTGCGTCCGCTGCCAGTTAGACCTATCTCTCACGTTTGTCTAGCAGGTCTCTTGAACCTTGTGGGTGTGCCCGGTTGAGTAGA
>BLSH010253912.1:157821-179601 GCA_018402905.1 Glandirana rugosa | reverse complement strand
AGTTTGCAGCCAGTGACACAGGAGGGGCAGTTTGCAGCAAGTGACACAGGAGGGGCAGTTTGCAGCCAGTGACACAGGAGGGGCAGTTTGCAGCCAGTGACACAGGTGGGGTACATTGCAGAGTCGTCGCCCCCCCCGCACTTACCCCATCCAGCAGGCAGGACTGTTGCAGAGATTCGGCATGCGAGAGCGCGCTGGGTCTGCAGAGTTTGGCACACGGAGAGCGGCTGCCCCCCCTCGTCGGTCGCCGGGCGGTCATGGTCTCTGTGGGAGCGGAAGTCACCTCCGCTGCCACAGTGACCCGCCCCCGGCTACGCATCCAATCACCCTGAGCGGGGGCTCAGGGCAGCCAATCAAGCTATGAGTGTGCGCCTGCTCAGCGCACACTCATAGCTTTTAATGGCCAACCAATAGGCTCACTACTTGGCTGTCATGTGACAGCCAAGGAGCCCAAAAAAAAAAAAAGAGAAAGTCAATGTACCGGCGCCACCTGCAGGTGGGCGGGTTGACTTTTTTTTTCCTCTTTTGCTGGCGGGAAGGCGGCGCCCCAGCGCCCCTCCCACACCAGCCGCCGCTGCTATATACACTGCAGACTTCTCTCCAGCACAACTCTTGCTCAAGTCCTCTTTCCTTTCCTCCTCCAGCACTTCCCTTGCTGCAGACTATAATGCCCCATACACACAATGCAAATTTCGGACGGGAATTTTGGTTTGACGGCCTGTCGTCCGAACTTCTTACCATTAGTATGCTCCTTTCGACAGCTGATTTTGATTTTTCATCAGACAAAAGCTGGATGTGCAGGCTATAAAAAATAGTTTGTACATCGGAACGTCCGATTTTTATTCTGTTAGTACGGTTTTTGTACGAGAAAAATCGTACGACCAAGAACACGCATGCTCAGAAACGAAAAAAAAGATGCAAAAATAATCAAAACATTACATCACTCCTGACGTTGAGTTCGGTCGTATGAGAATTTTCGTATTGGTAATACGCTCTCCACTTTCGACATGACAAGCATCCAACAAAAAACGGACGTTCTGTTGTCCGAAAATCGCATTGTGTGTTTGAGGCTTTACTCTTCCAGACTAGCTAGCACCGCATGGTTAGGCCTCACACTAACTCAGCCAGGCCTCAGTGGATTGCCATTGGCAGGGACCTCAAGCCCCATGGTGTATAAACAGTCCAGGTGCTAACTGTCCTCTATTCAGCTACTGATCCCAGATAGCTCTCTTCAGGCCCTGCCAGCCAGCATGGCTGCTATGACCTCTCTCCACTGCCCTTCCCATAGTCCTCTCTCCTGGTTCTGCACCCATCTCCAGCTGCAAACTCCCAGCTCTCTCAGGAGTGCCTCCCCAGTCCTCCTGACTGAGCCTCATTCACCAGAACTTCACTTGCTGCAACCAGTAGTCCTCCCTGGAGTCTCTTAACCGTCTCCTCTTCTGCTGTCCTCTACTTGCTCTCTCATGTGCCTCTCTTCCAGGATCTCTTCCTCCTGGATGCACCTGAGCCTCATCCCAGGGTCACCCCCCCCTCAGACTGGGGAGCTCCCCGTGGCCCCCGACAGCCTCCACACTCTCTTTCTCCAGCTTTTCCACCCAACAACTCCTCCCTCCAGCTGGGATGACTCTGGGTATTTGAGGAGGCCTGCCCCCTGCCAATCCAGGTTGGGGATTGGTCAGAGTTCCTTAAAAATACCCCAGGTGGCTACACTTCCCCGCTCCACCTCTCTTTCCAGAGAACACCAGAAGATTCTGGAAAGAAGTGGGAGGTCCTGATGACACCACCCATGAGTCACCCAGCCCTACCGTGAGCCACTCCCAGCCCAGAAAGAAAAAAACAGGCCTAGCCCCTGCCTAAATTTGCCTACTCTGCCAGAAAAATCCTCACTCTAGCACCTACCTAACTAGAGGGTGCTACATATATGTACATAATATATTCTTTGCCAACATTTATGGAGATATTTTGGTCAAGAGTCTCAGTTATTCTCTATTGGACTTTAACCTAAACTACTGCTACTAAAGATCATTACTATTTGTGCATTAACCGGTTCCACACCGTGCGCAGTATATTTACTGCGGCGGTGTGGACGCTGAGCGCAAATCGCAGTAAAAAGGTGGCGATTCGCGCTGGCACAGCCAGGGAGCGGCGTGCTCTCATGCCCAACACACTCCGGAGGAGTGTGCCCGTGGCTCGGGCGGACCCGATGTCCGCCGGCGAGCCGCGATGAGCTGGTACAGCCAAAGAGCGGGGAACCGCCGATGTAAAAACGGCGGTTCCCCACTCTGTCAATGGGGACATAGGAGATCTACTGACCCCTGTCACTGGGATCTGTTAGATCTCCCATGCCCATGTTAGCCCAACTCCCCCCCCCCCACAGTTAGAACACACCCAGGGAACACTGTTAACCCCTAGATCCCCCCTGCAGGTTAACCCCTTAACTGCCAATGACATTTATACAGTAATCAGTGGACATTTACATTTCTGATCGCTGTATAAATGCCAATGGTCCCAAAAAAGTGTCAAAATGGTCCGACATGTCCGCTGCAATATCGCAGTACCGCTAAAAATCGCAGATCGCAGCCATTACTAGTAAAAAATAAATAAATAAATAAAAACCCCAGAAATTAATTTTCATCGTCCGTAAACGCGGCAACTTTTACGCAAACCAATCAATAAACGCCGATTGCTATTTTTTTTTACCAAAAATATGAGGAAGAATATAAAATCGGCCAAAACCGATGAAAAAAAAAATATATTCTTTTTTTTTGGATTTGAATTTTTGCAAAAAGTAAGAAATATTGTTTTTTTGCAAAATCGTCGCTCTTTGTTTGTTTATAGCGGCGATCAGAAATGACGCAGAGGTGATCAAATACCACCAAAAGAAAGCTCTATTTGTGGGGGAAAAAAGGACGCAAATTTTGTTTGGGTACAACGTCGCACGACCGCGCAATTGTCAGTTAAAGTGACGCAGTGCCGAATCGCAAAAAGTGCTCTGATCCTAAAGGGGGAAATCCTTCCGGGGCTGAAGTGGTTAATGTGCAGTGTTGTGCACACTAAAATGCTTTCTGTTAAGGCATCCCATTTGTTTGTCAACACTCCTCAATAGCCAAAAATTGCGTTGTGGTTCATTGTACTTGTTGTGCATTGAGGTGCCTAGCTAAATGAACAGCATCATAATGCATTGTATGGACTGCCCTGCATTAGTGCGCATTGTGATAATGTACAATTAATGGTGCCCCTCATTAACACAACACTGAGGTCTGAAGGGGGTCTAGTTGTATTGAGGTGTGCAGTCTGTCTTGGGTGTCCACCTTGTAGTATTTGTGGTTTCTAGGCTCTGTCTCTGTAAATGTCGTGGAACGGTCCCATGTGTTATCAACTCATTCTGGGAGAAGTCTTAGGATTCGGTGTAATCATGTTTAGAGAGGGGGGGTTATTGGATTTCAGATTAAATTGTGTTTTCAGCAGTTGTGAGAGTCGTAAAAATGAAGTTCTGTTCTCGGGAAACATCTGCTGCTGCCAGCAAAAGAGCGGGAGAGACGCCAATGTGTGTGCATGCAGGGCTGTCTTAATAGCATCATGGGCCCCTGGGCAAAGTAATGCACTGGGGCCCCTACCAGCCGGCCCCAATTTACCCACCTATTCTCCAGAATTAAACTATAAGTAGTTGCCCTTGTAGGAGCCGCTGGTGAATATGGGTATCTCCCAACCTGCACAGCCAGGCACACAAATTTTCCACACATACTGATTTAGTGGTACCCCTGTAGGGCCTGCTGATACTTGTGGTCCGTCTCTCACCCTGCGCAATCAGGTACACAGTTCTTAATCACTCTTAGGCAGAAAACCAGTCCTTGCACTGGTTTTTGTTTTTATTGGGGTTATTTAACTTGGATGGGGTAAAAGTAAGTATGGGATGCCCACTTGATTGTAGAAAAGTTAAAGACTTGGGCCTGAACTATATACATTCTTACTTCCAGCTCAAGCACATCACTTGGTTACACTTCTTCCCGGACCAGCTAGCACTGTAGTTTAGGTCTGAAACTGCTCTGCCAGGCCTGAGTAAATGCCCTTTGCAGGCAGGGACCAAAGGCCCCTTTGGTGTAGCAAAAATGTTGGTAGTCCTAGTGCTAGCTGTCCACATGGATACTGAGCCCAGCACCACATCTTCAGGCCCTGCCAGCCCTCCTGGCTGCAGCTGCCCCTCTCCACTGCCCGTGCCACCACAGCCTACCCAACTGGCTCTGCACCCATCCCAGACCGCAACCTCCCAGTCCTCTCAGGCAGCCTCCCAGTCCTCCTGACTGAGTGAACACTCACCAGCCCTCTTGGCTACCTCTGTGGAACCCTTGGAGACTTTCCTGGCAGTATTCCCCTGCTGTCCTATAGTGCTCCGCCTGTGTCTCCTGGTCAGGACACCTCTGTGGGTTGTAAGGGATCCCGTCCGCACCCTAGCCCAGGCCCTCCCCCAGACTGGGGAGCTCACTCAAAGGCTCAGACAGCCTAAAACTCCATCTCAAGCTTCCACCGGTCACTCCTCCCCAGCTCGGCTGACCCTGAGTATTTGAAGGGGCCTGCCCCCTGCCAATCCAAGTTGGGGATTGGCTAGGGCCCTTAGAATCCCCCAGGCAGCTCCACCTCTCCTCTTTCTTTCCAAAAGATTCTAGCATGTTCTGGAAACAAGTGGGAGGTCTCAGTGATGCTGCCTTTGAGTCACCCAGCCCTTCCTGACTTCCTGCCAACCCAGAATCAAAACAGACAGGCTTGGCTATCAGCTTAAATTTCCCTACTCTAACAAAAATCTATCTGTACACAACTAGAACAGCTAGAGGGTGCTACACTGAGGGCAGAAATCAGTCCTTGCAGCTTTGGTTTTGTATTTTATTAGGGAAGTTGAACTTGGATAGAGGAAATGGTTATTATGGGATACCCACTTGATCAGCACAGAAAAAAACTTCAGGGACACAACTATATACACACAGTATATACAGTCAGGTCCATAAACATTGGGACATTGACACAATTCTAATCTTTTTGGCTCTATACACCACCACAATGGCTTTGAAATGAAACTAACAAGATGTGCTTTAACTGCAGACTATCAGCTTTAATTTGAGGGTATTTACATCCAAATCAGGTGAACGGTGTAGGAATTACAACAGTTTGTATTTGTGCCTCCCACTTTTTAAGGGACCAAAAGTAATGGGACAATTGGCTGCTCAGCTGTTCCATGGCCAGGTGTGTGTTATTCCCTCATTATCCCATTTACAAGGAGCAGATAAAAGGTCCAGAGTTCATTTCAAGTGTGCTATTTGTATTTGGAATCTGTTGCTGTCAACTCTCAATATGAGATCCAAAGAGCTGGCACCATCAGTGAAGCAAGCCATCATTAGGCTGAAAAAAACAAAACAAACCCACAGAGAGATAGCAAAAACATTAGGTGTGGCCAAATCAACTGTTTGGAACATCCTTAGACAGAAAGAACGCACCGGTGAGCTCATCAACACCAAAAGACCTGGAAGACCACAGAAAACAACTGTGGTGGATGACCGAAGAATTCTTTCCCTGGTGAAGAAAACACCCTTCACAACAGTTGGCCAGATCAAGAACACTCTCCAGGAGGTAGGTGTATGTGTGTCAAAGTCAACAATCAAGATAAGACTTCACCAGAGTGAATACAGAGGGTTCACCACAAGATGTAAACCATTGGTGTGCCTCAAAAACAGGAAGGCCAGATTAGAGTTTACCAAACATCTAAAAAAGCCTTCACAGTTCTGGAACAACACCCTATGGACAGATGAGACCAAGAGCAACTTGTACCAGAGTGATGGGAAGAGAAGAGTATGGAGAAGGAAAGGAACTGCTCATGATCCAAAGCATACCACCTCATCAGTGAAGCATGGTGGTGGTAGTGTCATGGCGTGGGCATGTATGGCTGCCAATGGAACTGGTTCTCTTGTATTTATTGATGATGTGACTGCTGACAAAAGCAGCAGGATGAATTCTGAAGTGTTTCGGCAATATTATCTGCTCATATTCAGCCAAATGCTTCAGAACTCATTGGACGGCGCTTCACAGTGCAGATGGACAATGACCCGAAGCATACTGCGAAAGCAACCAAAGAGTTTTGTAAGGGAAAGAAGTGGAATGTTATGCAATGACCAAGTCAATCACCTGACCTGAATCCGATTGAGCATGCATTTCACTTGCTGAAGACAAAACTGAAGGGAAAATGCCCCAAAAACAAGCAGGAACTGAGGAAAGTTGCAGTAGAGGCCTGGCAGAGCATCACCAGGGATGAAGCCCAGCGTCTGGTGATGTCTATGCATTCCAGACTTCAGGCTGTAATTAACTGCAAAGGATTTGCAACCAATTATTAAAAAGCGAAAGTTTGATTTATGATTGTTAATCTGTCCCATTACTTTTGGTCCCTTAAAAAGTGGGCGGCACATATACAAACTGTTGTAATTCCTACACCGTTCACCTGATTTGGCTGTAAATACCTTCAAGTTAAAGCTGAAAGTCTGCAGTTAAAGCACATCTTGTTCGTTTCATTTCAAATCCATTGTGGTGGTGTATAGAGCCAAAAAGATTAGAATTGTGTCGATGTCCCAATATTTATGGACCTGACTTTACACTTCTCATCTTCTACCTCCAGCACAATCTTGCTTGTAGAACTACATCTCCCAGGACCAGCTGGCACTGACAAGATAATTCAACACAGACTGTCTGATCCAGAGCAAATGCCCTTTGCAGGCAGGGACCGTGGATCCCCTTTGGTAGGGCAGCAGAAAAGATTTCTTAGGGCTTAGCTATCCTACTCCTGTGGCTACTGATCCCAGTACCGCCTCTTCAGACCCTGCCAGCCTGCCTGGCTGAAGCTGCCCCTTTCCCTAGCCCTCCTGGCTACTTCTCCACATTTCTCCCAGACTGACTCTGCATCCATCCCAGATTGCTTGCACCCAGTCCCTTCAGGTATGCCTCTCAGATTTGCCAGGCAGTGTCCTCCTGCTGTCCTCTCCTTGCTCCCATGCCTCCTGGTCAGGATCCCTCTGCGTGTCATGAAGAGGGGTCCCTTCTGCACCTGAGCCCCCCCCCCAGGCTAGGGGGTCACTCTCAAAGGCTTCCGAAAAGCCTAACTCTCAATCTCCATATTCCACCCGAACTCCACACTCCCCAGCTGTTCTTACCCTGAGTAACTGAGGTCAGGGCCCTCAGAATACTCCAGGCAGCTCCTCCTCCACTTCAGTCACATCCTTCTAGAATCTTCTGCATGTTTCCAGAAGTAGGAGATGCTGCTTGTGAGTCATACCAGCCCTTCCTGAGTCACTCAAACCCTAACCCAGAAAAACACACAGGCTTGGCTGCCAGCCAAGCCTGGCAATTTACCTACACTGCACAAAAAAAACTAACACTAGCACTCTAGCAACGCTAGGGGGTGCTACACTAAAAACAAGAAGGCATTTCATAAATTAAAGACTAATCAACACAAAAGGGCACAGTACAGTAAGGTGACCAGATCTTTAAAATGAAATCCGGGGACGTATTTTATTTTTAGTAGTAATGGCGGCAATCAGCGACTTATAGCGGGACTGCAATACTGCGGCGGGCAAATCGGACACTAAGTGACACTTTGTGGGAACCAGTGACACTAATAAAGTGATCAGTGCTAAAAATATACACTGTCACTGTACTAATGACACAGGCTGGGAAGGGGTTAACATCTTGGGCAATCAAAGGGTTAAATGTGTGCCTAACCAGTGTTTTCTCACTGTGAGGGAGGTTGCTTTTACTAAGGGAAGGCACAGATCCCTGTCCCAGTAGCCATGTCATGTGACACACTATGGCAGTGCAATGCCAGCCAGAGCCATGATAGAATGCCTGCTGCCTGTGAGTTATGATGCCATCCATTATGCGAGACAGACACATGCATTCACAGACACCCCCAAAGCACACCGGTGTTGAAGCCTTGAAGGCACTGGCAGCCCCACCATCGGATCCCCTACCCCTCTGTGCCTGCTGCTGGACACTCAGCTGAGTTCAGCTGCCTCTCTCTGCTGTCACCACCACTGCCCACCCACAGCTACTACTGGGTGGGGAGCGGAACTGAGCAGAGGAAGATTCCTCCACTGGGGAAGGCAAGGAGTTAGGCAGGCAGGTGGCTGGCCGGGACTTGAGCCAAGGCAGAAGAACATGCAAGCGGGAATTACCCCCCCATAAGCTAGTAGGAGCAGCAGAGTTGGGGGGGGGGGGCTGTAATTCAGAATTTTTTTTAAATTCTGCAATGACTGTCTTTGAAATTGCCCGGGTCCCTGTTCAAATCCAATTGGGACAAAAGTGGGGACAGATTTGGTCTGGGGACAGTGTCCTCAATCCGGGGACTGTCCCTTGAAACCGAGGACGTCTGGTCACCCTACAGTACAAGGATGGAGGCAGAAGGGCACAGTACAGGGGTGGAGGCAGAAAAGCACAGTACAGGGGGATCAGGAGGGCACAGTACATGTTCCAGAATACGTTTTTAATTTTTTTTTTACATGTAGCGCCCATATAATGTAGGCGTTTTTTGAGGTCTTTTTGCTAGGGGAGGCAAAATCTGGTCAGGCCTGATATAAATTGCAGGCCTGAATGTTTTGATCTGGGCTGGGGAGTGACTCAGAGTAGGCTGGAGATTGCAGGAAGGGTCACCCCTTGGATACTCCTCCCCTTGGTTCCAGAAACTGTTGGAAGGGGGGGTGGATAAGGAGGTGTCTATTTCTGTGTATGTTAAGGAGCCCTGACCAATCCCCATCTGAGATGGGCAGGGGGCAGGCCTCCTTAAATACTGTGATTTACCCAGCAGGGGGAGAAGAGTTTCGGGTTGAAGTTTGAAGATGTAGCTGAGGTGCTGTGGAGGCCTCTACCTGGGAGGGAGCCCCCAGTCTGGGGGGTGATCTTCAGGCCTGGAGACTCGGTGCAGTCAGGAGTGGAGTTGATTTCTGGTGCAGCACAAGGGAGTAGGAGAACAGCAGAGGTGCTACTGACACTTCAAAGTATCCACTGGAGTCGGTGAATGACAGACCTGGGAGCTGGAAGAAGGGCTGGAACGGGCTGGAAGAGTAAGGCCTCATACACACAGTTGTCTCTTAAAAAATAAACAAAAGGTCGGGCCCGAAATCAAGGAAACAAAATAGGCGTTTTTCGGCGTTATGCATCGGCGTTAGTGAGCATTAGTGAGCATCGGCGTCAATAGGCGTTTTTTAAAAAAAATCATCCCTTTGCTATTTTTCAGCCTAAAAACGTTGGCGTCAAAAAACGCCGGTTAACGCCGGTACAATATTAGTTGGCGTTTGTTGGCATTTTGTGGTGTCGGCATCAAAAAATGCCAATACGTTACAGCCTCAGAACGCACTGGCCGTGGGTTCTAGTTTCAGCTCACTAACGCCGATGCCATCTACAGCTCAAAAACGTTGGCCTTTTTATGGGGTCATTGACTAACATGGAGAGCTGCAAAAAACGCCAGAAAACGCAGGCGTCAAAAAACGTCCGTGTGTATGAGGCCTAATAGTGCACGGTCTGTGGAGGTCTCAGGAGCTAGTCAGGGGAAGGAGTGTCACTGAGAGGAAAGCAGACCGGTGTGACCTAGAAGAGGGATGGACTGGGAGTTGTAGTCCATCAAAGGCCCGGCTAACACCAACGGACTAAGCTACACTTGAGGGGTCCTTGACCCTGGCCTGTAATGGGTGGTCCGGAGGTATTGCTGACTGAGGAGGCCTCACCATGTGCTAGCTGCTGCGAAGAGAAAGGAGTTATGTGAGCCTGATACATTTCCCTTCAGGTCAGGAGTAACAGTCTGCAAGTGAAGTGCTGGAGAGAAGTGAGAGGAGTAACAGTCTGTAAGTAGAGTGCTGAAGGAAGTAGAGTTGTATATACAGTTGTGTATGTAGGTGGTCCTGTGTAAAGTAACTCTTTGGGGCATCCCACAGTCACCCCTTTTCCCCATCCAAGTTAATCCCCTTAAATAAAACAACTCTGTTCAGGGAAGGACCCCTGACATCTTACCTTTGAGACGGAGAAAGGCACAGAGGACAAAAAATCTTCAATTCTTTTCTCTGCAGCCTCAGCTGCACTGCAGACAAATGAACAGAAGACAAGGACTCCTGCTCATTCTTAAACTGAAGCATAGAAAATGCAGTTTACTATGCTTCCGCTATGAATGAACACAGTAGGACCTCAGGCGCTGTGTTCATTCACTAAAGGAATTACATATTTATTGGCCTCCTTAACCCGCTCTCCATCCTGAACATTCCTGTGTCAGGGAGGGGGATCACTGTGATGGGGGGAGTGTGGGGGTACAATTACAAAACAATGCCCTGTGTCTGTGTCTCTCCCTGCAGCAGCTGAAAGCTGGCAGGAGGGAGAAGGGGAGAAACCGGCTTTCAGTTACTGCAGGGAGAGATACGGACACAGGGCATTGTTCTATAATTGTGCCCCCAGCCGCACCACTCCCCCTCCCTGTCCAGCCCACATCTGCCCGGCCCCTGTACAGTGGGTGCAGAATGAGGTGGGTGCAGAGTTCAGAGTAAGATGAGTGCTGAGTGAGGTGGGTGCAGAGTGAAATGGGTGCAGAGTTAGATGGGTGCAGAGTGAGGTGGGTGTAGAGTGAGATGGATGAAGAGTGAGATGGGCGCAGAGTGAGGTTGGTGCAGAGTGAGGTGGGTGCAGAGTGCAGAGTGAGATGGGTGCAGAGTGAGGTGGGTGCAGAGTGAGATGAGTGAAGAGTGAGGTGGGTGCAGAGTGAGGTGGGTGCAGAGTGAGGTGGGTGCAGAGTGAGGTGGGTGCAGAGTGAGGTGGGTGCAGAGTGAGGTGGATGCAGAGTGAGGTGGGTGCAGAGTGCAGAGTGAGGTAGGTGAAGAGTGCAGAGTGAGGTAGGTGAAGAGTGCAGAGTAAGATGGGTGCAGAGTACCCATTATGGATGGCCCTGATGGTGCCTACTATCCAGGATATGGCCTAAAGATGGTGGACACCTAAACATGAGCTTGTTGGACATTTCAATCCAGACCCATGGGCATTAATATGGATTTGACCACCTTTACAGTTATAACAGCCTTCACTATTCTAGGAAGAATTTCCACAAGATTTTAATGTGTGTCTGAAGGGATTTGTGCCTATTATGCAGAACACCTGACCAAGTGAACTTGTTTGACATCTCATTGCAAAACCATGGTCGTTAAAAGAGAAGTGTGGGAATCAAACCAAACAAGCACACATTCCCACCTTGGTGGCTGCCTCATGGATCCAAGATGCAGCTGCCCCCTGCCGGCTCTGCACCGAGAACTGAGTGATCAAACATCTCTGATTACTCAGTTCTTGGCCCTGTTCTTTGGCCTGTCACCAATCTATGCCCTGCCCCTCCAGTGCTCACTGGAATGCTGGGCTGCAGAGGGGACAGGAGCAGCTAGCTGCCAGTCAGGCAGGCATTATTGTTGGGATCCCTGGAGAGCCTGGACCGGCTCTGTGACATCAGCTGACCCACAGGAGAAGTATAACCAAAAGAGCTTTGGCCCTACTTCTCCTTTAATACGGAGTCCCTTTCTATCTTTAACCACTTCAGCCCCGGAAGGATTTCCCAGCTTAGGACCAGAGCACTTTTTGCGATTCGGCACTGCGTCGCTTTAACTGACAATTGCGCGGTCCGGCGACGTTGTACCCAAGCTAAATTTGCGTCCTTTTTTTCCCACAAATAGAGCTTTCTTTTGGTGGTATTTGATCACCTCTGTGGCTTTTATATTTTGCGCTATAAACAAACAAAGAGCGAAAATTTTGCAAGAAAAAAACATATTTCTTACTTTTTGCTAAAATACAAATCCAAAAAAACAAATATATTCATCAGCTTTGGCCGATATTTATTCTTCCTCATATTTTTGGTTAAAAAAAAATCGCAATCGTTGTATATTGATTGTTTTGCATAAAAGTTGCCACGTTTACGAATAATGAGAATTCATTTATGGGTGTTTTATTCTTTTTTTTTTTTTTTTACTAGTAATGGCGGCGATCTGCGATTTTGCGGCGGAATTGTTGGACACTTTTGAAACTTTTTTGGGACCATTGGTATTTATACAGCGATCAGTGCTATGAGTGCTATGAAAATGCACTGATTACTGTGTAAATGTCACTGGCAGGGAAGGCGTTAACACTAGGGGGCGCTCTAGGGGTTAACTCTGTTCCCTGGGATGTGTTACTAACTGTATGGGGGCTGGGCAGAGTGGGGGGAGGAGAGAGATTGCTGCTCCCATATACAGGGAAAATATGATCACTCTCCTCTCCCCTGTCAGAACGGGGATCCATGTTTACATACACGGATCCCGGTTCTGTCACTGCGGGGGAGCCATCGACATCGAGTCTGCCCTACCCGCTCCCTGGCTCCCCCTCTGCACAGTTTGCGTGCGTGCGTGGCCACGGACCTCGATCTCACAGCCGCCGTCAGATGACGGTGATTTGCGATATTGAGCCAGACTGCTGCCGTCAAATGACGACGGGCGGTCATTAAGTGGTTAATGTGGCCATAACAGGCTCCACTTATCTGGGAAGACTTTTCATAAGATTTTGGGGGGTCTGTGGGGATTTGTGCCCTATTGTTTGGTCAGGTACCGATGTTGGATGAGAAGATCTGGCTAATAATTGGTGATCTAATTCATCCTAGAGGTGTTCAGTAGGGATGAGGTCAGGTATTCATGTTGGATAAGAAGACTTGGCTCACCATTGGTGTTCTAATTCATCCCAGAGGTATTCATTAGGATTCAGGTCAGGTACTGATGTTGGATGAGAAGATTTGGCTCACAATTGGTGATTTAATTCATCCCAAAAGTGTTCCTTAGGATTTAGGTGAGGTTCTGATGTTGGATGAGAAGACCTGTCTCACAACTGGTGATCTAATTTATCCTAAAGGTTTTCATTAGGGTTGAGGTCAGGTACTGATGCTGGATCAGAAGACTTGGCTCACAATTGGTGCTCTAATTCATGCCAAATGTCTTCGGTAGGGATGAAATCAGGTGCTGATGTTGGATGAGAAGACCTGGCCCATAACTGGTGTTCCAAATCATTCCAAAGGTGTTCAGTAGGGTCCAGGTCAGGTACTGATGTTGGATGAGAAGACCTGGCTAATAATTGGTGTTCTAATTCATCCTAAAGGTTTTGAGTAGTGTTGAGGTCAGGTATTGATGTTGGATGAGAAGACCTGGCTCAAAATTTGGTGTTCTAATTCATCCTAAAGGTTTTGAATAGGGTCGAGGTCAGGTACTGATGTTGGATGAGAAGACCTGGCTCATAGTTGGTGTTCTTATTCATCCCAAAGGTGTTTGGTAGGGTTTAGATCAGATACTGTTATTGGATGAGAAGACCTGGCTCATGATTGGTGTTCTGATTCATCCTAAAGGTGTTCAGTAGAGTTCAAGTACTGATGTTGGATGAGAAATCTACACAGATCTCTTCAGTTCCTCCACACCAAACTCATGAAACCACGTCTTTATGGAGATGACTTTGTACATAGAGGATAATCACCCTGGAACAGAAAAGGTCCTTCACTGAAGAGCACAGTTATCTAAAATGTCCACATGCTGTGCTTTTGGCCATGCCATATTTATTTTATAATGCTCAGATAAAAAATAAAATGCGTTTCTTGCCAGGTAAATGTGAAATGGTGCATATAAAGATTTGTCATTCTGTTATGGTGGCCCCTGAGGTCTGTATTTTGGGACCCTTGGAAACACCTGACCTCCATCATTTGGAGGGGTTCACATACATTTGCTTACATGCAGGGAAATGCAAGCCCACTTATAAGATAGCCCCCCACACTCCTTGATAAGAAATGCTAAGCTAAGGAGACAAGAAAATTGGAATAAAAAGTAAAAAAATACTAACGTGAAACCCCAGCTTCTAGAGCAGTGGTTCTCAACTCCTGTCCTCGGGACCCACTAACAGGCCAGGTTTGCAGGATAACTGAAATACATCACAGGTGATATCATTTGCTGCTCAGTGATTGCAGTATTCTAGTCTGCATCTCCCCAAGGTAATACTTAAAATCTGGCCTGTTAGTGGGTCCCGAGGACCGGAGTTGAGAACCACTGACATAGGTGAAGGTGACATCACTAGGCCTTCTCACAGAATTATGGGAAATCCAATATGGCAACCAGGAGGCCTTCTCTACACAACTGGTGTACAGAACAACCCCCATTCAAATGTCATTTCCTGTCATGTGATTGGCTCGCTGATTTTCCCAGAAGCCTGCACGGAGATACAAATTGTAACCACTTCAGCCCCGGAAGGATTTACCCCCCTTCCTGACCAGAGCACTTTTTGCGATTCGGCACTTCGTTGCTTTAACTGACAATTGCACGGTCATGCGACGTTGTACCCAAACGAAAATTGCGTCCTTTTTTTCCCACAAATGGAGCTTTCTTTTGGTGGTATTTGATCACATCTGCGGTTTTTATTTTTTGCGCTATAAACAAAAAAAAGTGACAATTTTGAAAAAAAAACATTTTTTTTACTTTTTGCTAGAATACAAATCCAAAAAAATATATAAAAAGACAAATGTATTCAACAGTTTAGACCGATATATATATTCTTCCTCATATTTTTGGTAAAAAAATATTGCAATAGGCATATATTGATTGGTTTGGGCAAAATTTATCACGTCTACAAACTACGGGATAGATTTAGGGACTTTTATTTATTTTTTTACATTTTTTACTAGTAATGGTGGCGATCTGTGATTTTTATCGGGACTGCGACATTGCGGCGGACAGATCGGACACTTTTGATACTTTTTTGGGACCATTGGCATTTATACAGCGATCAGTGCTATGAAAATACACAGATTACTGTATAACTGTCACAGGCAGGGAAGAGTTTAACACTAGGGGGCAATCAAAGGGTTAAATGTGTTCCTTTTCAGTGTATTCTAACTGCATGGGGGCTGGGCCCACTGGAGCAGGAGAGAGATCGCTGCTCCCATATACTGAGAACATACGATCACTCTCCTCTCCCCTGTCAGAACAGGGATTTGCCTTGTTTACAATGAGCAAATCCTCATTCTGTGTCTGTCACAGGTAATTGTGGCTCGAGTCCACCCAACCCACGGGCACTCTCCCGCAGAGCGTAGCGGGTCACGAGAGAGTGCCGGTGGTGGCGTGCGAGCCGCTGTACTAGGGTTGCCACCTCATCCCTTTAAACCCGAACACATATAAATTATACAGGTTCTGGGGCTAATTTAATGCAGACAAGGCACCAATTGAGTTTAATTACCACCTTAATAAGCCACAGAACCTGTGCAATTAATATGTGCTCGGTTTTAAAGGGATGAGGTGGCAACCCTACGTTGTACAGCTACGGCGATTCGGGCAAGAGAGCCAACCTGCTGCCGTCAAACAGCGGCTGGTCGTTAAGCGGTTAAGCATCCCCTGCAATAGGAATTTCGGTTTTGGTGAGATATTCCCCAAGGTTAAATACCCCTGAAGGGATCTTAACATGTGTTGCCTTAGGCTGCCCATTCAAAATGAATGAGCCGGCAATGCACATCAATGGACTAAAAAACGTACACGCACCTTTTCTTCTAGAACACTGCAACATAATGTGTGGTGATGGAGCGGGGGTCAGTCAGCAAGTGGCTCTGGGACTCTATTCAAAATGCATTGCACCGCATCGCACCAATGCAAATGTAACACCCTCTAGTTTATTTTCACATTCCATGTACACATTCCTCTTTTTTGTTTTCCTTGCTTTCCTTTTTCTTTTTTCGTTTTTTTCCTCTTACCCCCCCCCCCCCCTTACTATCCCTCAAGATCCATCACATACACGTGCCAGTTCTCGTTAGTGACTGCCGATGATGGTCTTATAATCCACCATGCACATGGGTCCTCCATCCCCATGACTAAGCTCTAGGGGGTGGAGCGAAATACATTGGGGGGAGGCATGGCAGGAGCCCAGGCTTAGGTTGCCATTTCACCATTGAACATTTGAGATCTTCAGAGCAACAGTCAAGAGGGCTGGTAGTACCTGCAAGCGGTGGAGATGGGAGCAGTTCTACAGAGGAGATGAGATACTCCTTTATGCAGCTTACAACACATTATGTCCACAGCTCGGAGCAAGTGCTCGCCTTGGCTCACCACCGCCAGCAAGTAATCCCAAGAAGAAGAAAGTGGCCGCACGCTACACCAAGATGATTATTGCGGAATTTTCTTTACTGGAGTCAACGTGCCAGGAAAAGATCAAAGGAACAAAGCTGGTTGACGGGTTTCACGCAACTGTTCACAAGCATGTAACAGTCGCGTGAAACGCGTTAACCAGCTTTGTTCCTGTGATCTTTTCCTGGCACGTTGACTCCAAAAAGGAAATTTAGCAATAATCATCTCGGTGTAGTGTGCAACTACTTTCTTCTTCTTGGGATTATGCTTCCAAAGGGGACTAAGAACTGCTAGTCTGAAAGGGACTTATGCCACTGATCCTGAAAGACTGAGTGTGTCCCGGAAGGAGAACAGTCCAGGATCTTATCGCTGTACATAGGAAGGAAATTGTCCCCATCTGTTGTTTTTGTCAAGTTAGGCATCACCATAAATTCTTCTATCCCATCCAAGTTGTTAACCCGAATAAAACAACAAAAAGAAAGCACAGGTACTAACTTCTTGTGTCTGGGTGCAAGTGGAAAATGCGTGTTGCCTGGTTGTGCAGGGATAGGGCAGCCAGTTACCAGCAGCCCTTGGAGGGGGTAGTGCTACACAAATAATATGCAGTGCAGCGGGCTGCACATGTTCCTGAAATCCAGTGATGTTCACAGAGTCTAAGGGCCCTGCACTTATAACGTGCGTCTGCTTGTGTGCGTTGTCTGACTTTATTGAAATGTCTGTGTTTTTCGACACACATACCAACGCAGTACAAAATGCCAGGAGAAAGGGAAATGCAGGGCTGGCGCAAGCATTTTTGAAACCCTAGGCAAAACCTCATTTTGGCCCTGCCCCTAACCCCACCCCCTTTGCCCTGCCCATGTATACGATGGAGGTGGCGGAGGTGGAGATTTTTGCAGTGCCTCTCTACCTGTTTCTTTAGCCGTGGTCAACAGGTCCGCACCTGTGCCTCTGGACCCAGCCTAAAGTAAAATAAGGGCGGCACCTGCTCGCTTTCTTATGCCAGCCATGGTCCACAGGTATATGGACAGGCTGGGGTAGTATATGGACAGGCTAGGGTAGTATATGGACAGGCTGGGGTAGTATATGGACAAGCTGGGGTAGTATATGGACAAGCTGGGGTAGTATATAGACAGGCTGGAGTAGTATATAAACAGTCTGGGGTAGTATATGGACAAGCTGGGGTAGTATATAGACAGTCTGGGGTAGTATATAGACAGGCTAGGGTAGTATATGGACAAGCTGGGGTAGTATATGGACAGGCTGGGGTAGTATATGGACAGGCTGGGGTAGTATATAGGCAGGCCAGGGTAGTATATAGACAGACTAGGGTAGTATATAGACAAGTTGGGGTAGTATATAGACAGGCTAGGGTAGTATATGGACAGGCTGGGGTAGTATATGGACAGGCTGGGGTAGTATATGGACAAACTGGGGTAGTATATAGACAAGCTGGAGTAGTATATAGACAGGCTGGGGTAGTATATAGACAGGCTAGGGTAGTATATAGACAGGCTGGAGTAGTATATGGACAGGCTGGGGTAGTATATAGACAGGCTGGGGTAGTATATGGACAGGCTGGGGTAATATATGGACAGGCTGGGGTAGTATATGGACAGGCTAAGGTAGTATATGGACAGGCTGGGGTAGTATATGGACAGGCTGGGGTAGTATATGGACAAACTGGGGTAGTATATAGACAAGCTGGAGTAGTATATAGACAGGCTGGGGTAGTATATAGACAGGCTAGGGTAGTATATAGACAGGCTGGGGTAGTATATGGACAGGCTGGGGTAGTATATGGACAGGCTGGGGTAGTATATGGACTGGCTGGGGTAGTATATGGACAGGCTGGGGTAGTATATGGACTGGCTGGGGTAGTATATGGACAGGCTGGGGTAGTATATAGACAGGCTGGGGTAGTATATGGACAGGCTGGGGTAGTATATGGAAAGGCTGGGGTAGTATATAGACAGGCTGGGGTAGTATATGGACAGGCTGGGGTAGTATATGGAAAGGCTGGGGTAGTATATGGAAAGGCTAGGGTAGTATATAGACAGGCTGGGGTAGTATATAGACAGGCTGGGGTAGTATACAGAGAGGCTGGGGTAGTATATAGACAGGCTGGGGTAGTATATGGAAAGGCTAGGGTAGTATATAGACAGGCTGGGGTAGTATATGGATAGGGGCTTGGCGCCCTAGGTCTTATTGCTCCCTAGGCGGCCGCCTACTCCGCCTAGTGGTAGAGCCGGCCCTGGGCAAATGGCCTCCTCTGTGTTTTAGGACTTCGTTGGGTGGCACTGCTGCCATGAACAGCCCTCTAAACGATTGGAAGGAGAGGAGAAAGTTTTTAGTTTGCGGTAGCGGCGGTCGAGCAATCTCCAGAATGTTTTGGATAATTAGAGTTGTGAAATCTTGGCTCACGTTGTCGCCTTTGAAGGAAACAATTAATTGATTTGTCGCAGGCAGCGTGTGGATGTGAGCCTGACGCGGCGGTTCCCATCCATCTAACGAAGGAGGTAATAATCAGACGCCCGCGCAGTCACACACACCGCCAGACAGCTGAGCAGACGCAACACGGAAAGCCGGGCCCTGTGTGGGCGGACAATCCCTCTGCCTTCTAGGGACGCTTCTCTCCAAATGTCACATGAAACGCCATCTCTATTCCTTCTCATTTTACATCTGACAACCCCCCCTCGCCGGGGACTCTGCGCTAAACTTCCTCCCAGCGACACGGGAGATCGTTCTTCACCTTCGATCGTTTTATTGATTTTTCAGGAAATAAAGAAGGAAAGAAACACCTCACTCAAATCAGAGTACGGCTGCATTCACACAATTCGCACAATGTGTGCAGGGCATTCATTGGTTAATAGGAGGCCAAACGCGGCGTGGAATTGCGGTTTGTCTGTCACGCTGCCCAGCCAGGCATTGAACTCCTCAAGCGCTCATTGAACCGTCCATACACTTGTTTTTTTTATATTTTTAGGGGATTAACTGGGGATTTGGGAATTATGGGATGCCCAGGAATATTCAGTGCCAATTTGCTTAGGACTCCCATATACACCTCGCTCTTCTCTCCAGCACTTCCCTTGCTTCTTACCGTTCCTCCACCAGCACTTCCCTTGCTTCTTACCGTTCCTCCACCAGCACTTCCCTTGCTTCTCACCGTTCCTCCACCAGCACTTCCCTTGCTTCTTACCATTCCTCCACCAGCACTTCCCTTGCTTTTCACCGTTCCTCCACCGGCACTTCCGTTGCTTCTCACCGTTCCTCCACCAGCACTTCCCTTGCTTCTCACCGTTCCTCCACCAGCACTTCCCTTGCTTCTCACCGTTCCTCCACCAGCACTTCACTTGCTTCTCACCGTTCCTCCACCAGCACTTCCCTTGCTTCTCACCGTTCCTCCACCAGCACTTCCCCTGCTTCTTAACGTTCCTCCACCAGCACTTCACTTGCTTCTCACCGTTCCTCCACCAGCACTTCCCTTGTTTCTCACCGTTCCTCCACCAGCACTTCACTTGCTTGTCACCGTTCCTCCACCAGCACTTCCCTTGTTTCTCACCGTTCCTCCACCAGCACTTCCCTTGCTTCTCACCGTTCCTCCACCAGCACTTCCCTTGCTTCTCACCGTTCCTCCACCAGCACTTCCCTTGCTTCTAACCGTTCCTCCACCAGCACTTCCCTTGCTTGTCACCGTTCCTCCACCAGCACTTCACTTGCTTCTTCTCACCATTCCTCCACCAGCACTTCCTTTGCTGCAGACTATTGTTCTTCCAGACTAGCGAGCACCGCATGGGTAGACCTGACACTGCTTCTGCCAGGCTTCAATGAACTGCCTTTTGCGGGAAGGGACCCCGGGCCCCTGTGGTGTAGAAAAGTTCAGGTGCTGGCCGTCCTCTGCTCAGCTACCAGTCCCAGACAGCTCTCTTCAGTCCCTGCCAGCCAGCCTGGCTGCAATGACCTCTCTCTCCAATGCCCTTCCCACAGTCCTCTCCTCTGGTTCTGCACCCATCTCTCAAACTCCAAGCTCTCTCAGCCGTGCCTCCCCAGTCCTCCTGGCTGTGCTCACTCCCCAGTCCTCCCGGCTGTGCTCACTCCCCAGTCCTCCCGGCTGTGCTCACTCCCCAGTCCTCCTGGCTGTGCTCACTCCCCAGTCCTCCTGGCTGTGACCAGTAGTCCTCCCTGAAGACTCTTAGCAGTGTTCTCTCCCGCCATCCTCTCTTCTGCTCTCTCATGTGCCTCTCTTCCAGGATCTCTTCACTCCTCCTGGATGCACCCGAGCCCCAGCCCAGGGTCACCCCCCCCCCGACTGGGGAGCTCCCCGTGGGCCCCCGACAGCCTCCACACTCCCTCCCTCCAGCTCTTCCACCCAACAACTCCTCCCCAGCTGCGCTGACCCCAGGTATTTAAGGAGGCCCGCCCCATGCCAATCCATATTGGGGATTGGTCAGGGCTCCTCAAGATACCACATGCAGCTCCACCTCTCCTCCACGCCTCTCCTTCTAGCATTTTCTAGAAGAAAGAGGGAGGTAACCAAGAAGTGACTCCGCCTGTGAGTCACCAGCTGCTACCCTGAGCCACTCCCAGCCCAGAATCAAAACAACACAGGCCCAGTAATCAGCTAGGCCTTCCTAAATGTGCACTGCCAGAGAAAAACCTCGCTCTAGCACCTTACTACCTAGACTTGCAAAGCTCAACACTCATAAAGCTGCATCAGCTACTTTAATGCGTTTGACCTGTTTGCCATAGGGGCATTCTATTGAAATGAATTGGCTGCCCTATGCGTGTGGGGTAAGAACGCGTAAGAATTGTGCAAATTTGCAATGCCTACATCATAGATTGTAAGCTCCTTGAGTGCAGGGTCTGATGTGAATGTACAATGTATATGTAAAGTGCTGTGTAAATTGACAGCGCTATACAGGTACCTGGGATAAATAAATCGTGTGAATGGGGCCTTACTGGAAAGACATTTTGAAAGATTAAAAAAATATTTGATGATAAATTTATAGAGTCCCTGTGATGCTGGCCGGACCCCCCTCACTGGTATCACCATGTCTGAAGGTTCAGCATATGTGCAGGGGTGGGCAGAAGGGGATGCCGCCCCGGGCACCGAAGGTCCAGCATATGTGCAGGGGTGGGCAGAAGGGACTGCCACCCCGGGCACTGAAGGTCCAGCATATGTGCAGGGGTGGGCAGAAGGGACTGCCACCCCGGGCACTGAAGGTCCAGCATATATGCAGGGGTGGGCAGAAGGGACTGCCGCCCCTGGCACCGAAGGTCTAGCATATGTGCAGGAGCGGGCAGAAGGGGTTGCCGCCCCAGGCACAGAAGGCCCAGCATGTGTGCAGGGGTGGGCAGAAGGGACTGCTGCCCCGGGCACTGAAGGTCCAGCATATGTGCAGGGGTGGGCAGAAGGGACTGCCACCCCGGGCACTGAAGGTCCAGCATATGTGCAGGGGTGGGCAGAAGAGACTGCCACCCCGGGCACTGAAGGTCCAGCATATGTGCAGGGCAGAAGGGACTGCCGCCCCGGGCACCGAATGTCCAGCATATGTGCAGGGGTGGGCAGAAGGGACTGCCACCCCGGGCACTGAAGGTCCAGCATATGTGCAATGGTGGGCAGAAG
>BLSH010253912.1:61454-74103 GCA_018402905.1 Glandirana rugosa | reverse complement strand
TGGTATTGATTTTAAGCAGAACCCCGCACCAAATTTTTTAAAAAAATTGTGTGGGGGTCCCTCCAAAATCAATACCAGACCCTTATCCGAGTACGCAGCCTGACAGGGCAGAAGGGGGGGGGGACAACGAGCGCCCCCCCCTCTGCCCCCTCTGAACCATACCAGGCCGCATGCCCTCAACAATTTTTTTTAAATAAAGGACGTGTCCCTAATTGTCTCCTGTGTTTTTTTTTCTTTTTTGACACTTTTTTTGGTGAATTAGTCGGGGTGGGGCAGGATCTGGGGGCCCCCTTCTATATTTCGATAAGCCCCCCACCTGCAGACCCCCACAACCACCGGCCAGGGTTGTGGGGATGAGGCCCTTCTCCCCATCAACATGGGGACAAGGTGCTTTGGGGGGGACCTCAAAGCACCCTCCCCATGTTGAAGGCATGTGGCCTGGTACGGTTTGGAGGGTGGGGCCTCGCTTGTCCCCCCCTCCTGCCCTGCCAGGTTGCATGATCGGGTAAGTGTCTGGTATGGATTTTGGGGCGGCCCCCACACCATTTTTAAAAAAAATTTGGTGTGGGGTTCCCCTTAAAATCCATACCAGACCTGAAGGGCCTGGTATTGATTTTGGGGGTGACCCTATGCCAATTTTTTTAAAAAATTTGGCATGGAGTTCCCCTTAAAGAGGAAGTAAACCCTGATGGGGTTTACTTCTTATATGTTACCCTGCAATGTAAAAGCATAATGGGCTAGTATGCATCGCATATTATCCCATTATGAGCCACATACCTGCATTGGAAGCCAGCGATGTCCCTGCTCCAGGCCGTGTCCATCTTCTGCCCCTCTTCCTTCCGGGGCCGCGATCTCCGTCCCTGTGACTGGCCGGGAGCCGCCAGTCATGGCACGATCCCAGTGAAGGAACGGCACGGAGGCCGTTTCTTCACTGCGCATGCGCCCGATGACGTGGGCACGCGCAGTACACTGTATATCTACTAAAACAGGGCTTGACAAATTTGCTTTGAATCTAGGAGCCAGCTAAAAAAGTTAGGAGCCAGTTTTTTTTAGCGTAGTTTTGAGTTGTCAGCGCCAGGGGTAAGGGAAGTAATTTGCGCCCCCCTAACCCTAACTTACTCACAGCAGAGCAGCCAGTCAATAACTCCAACCTAACACTGTTACATCAGGGTTATAGGCTGGCCAGAAAGAGTGACACTAAAAAAATCTGTTATGGGGAAACTCATTATACTTTATGCATTGGACTGCGGCATGTAAAACGCCCTAATCTGCTGCCTAATGGAGTTTAAGGGAGGCCATTGGTGGGTGGCAAAAACATGTCTCTACTACACATTTTACAACCCAACTGCACATCTAAACAAATCCTTAGTGACATTTTAAATAAAATACAAAAAAAAAAGGTGAAAAGTATTCCAGCGCTGCTGATCTTCTGCTGCCTCTTTGCAGCCACTTCCTGCTTACATGTGTGTGTCCCCCACAGTGACTTTTCATTGCTCTGGTGGGTTTCCAGTCACCATGAAATACTGGAGCCCAGCTGCACAAAGAGTGGTAATTGTTGATGGTACACAGCGCTTTATCACAATTTTGTTGCTTAGAATAAAGGTCACGTTTCTCGCGGTGTAACATCATCCTTCATATTATACAAAAAAAAAAAAATGGGCTAACTTTACTTTTTTTTTATTATTATTCATTAAAGTGTATTTTTTTTAAAAAAATGATGTTTGAAAGACCGCTGCGCAAATACCGTGTGACATAAAATATTGCAACAACCGCCAGTTTATTCTCTAGGGTCTCTGTTAAAAAAAAATATCTAATGTTTGGGGGTTCTAAGTCATTTTCTAACAGAAAATACTGGATATTTACTTGTAAGCCACAAATGTGAGAAAAGGTTTAGTCTTTAAATGGTTAAACTTTCCTCATACATACGGAGATAATTGCTTTGAAAGAAGGATACATTGTTGTTCGTTTATTCTTCTATCAACAAATATTCCGGGGCAGCCTGCCAAGTAGCTGTTAGATTAAGCAGAGAACGGCTCTCTCTCGCTGAATCTGACACACTGTTTTAATATAGTGAGAGAAGGAACGGCTGTCACTCGCCAGGACGCGATTTCTGGTAGCCAATGGCGACCTGGCGCCTGGGGATTGTCGAGGCCTGTCCTAAAACGTGCAGGTTTGGGAAATATGCAGGGAACTTACAGGTAAGCCTTATTATAGGCTTACCTGTAGGTTAAAGTGGTTGTCATGGGTTGACAACCTTTAAAATTTATGCCAGACCCTTATCCAAGCATGGACTGTATATAGTCTACACTGAATGCAGGGTATATATATATCCTTACATTGCCTGCATATACTCTATCTACGCTGTATAATGTATACTACACTGCATACACGCCACTAACTAAACTGCCTAACCTATCTCCGTTATTTTACACTATATACAGCCGCCGTGTAAGCAGCCTTATATAGTGTGGGGTGTGGACTTAGCCCCCTGAGCCATGATTGGCCAAAGGCACCCTGCCTTTGGTCAATCGTGGCTCTCATAATGTTCAGGATTCGCAGAATGGGCAAACGACCGATGTTTCAGCCAAACTTACGTTCGACTTGAACGTCGGGCCCATCCCTAGTCCTCAGCATAGGCCACAACCCTCAGAGGGGGCTCACCAGGAATGCCCCAAGGCACTCCACACAATGATCCACTCTCTAATCTCCCAATGAAGGGACCGATTGTGAACCCCGACGTACACCAGAGCCAACCTCAAAGGGCCGTCCGATCCAACCATTCACAAGCATGAAGCTTTCAGCCCCTCTGCACAAGGTCTTCAGCTAATCGATAACTAATATTGATACTGATGTGATTGGCTCAGTGATCTCTGTACAGCACTGCGGTATATGTCAGAGCTATATAAATGTATAATAATAATAGAGTGTGACTGTGGGGGGACATTAGAGTACAGTGACCAGACGTCCCCGGTTTCCGGGGACAGTCCTCGGATTGGGGGCGTGGTCCCCGGCCTCCGTTCGTCCCTGGTTTTGCCGTGCCGATCCTGGGCAGGCAGTTTCCCGGTGGACGGGGTGCGCACTGGCTGTAAGAGGAGGCAGGCCTGTGATCTCTATGCTGTGCGGTAATACTCGCACACAGAGCCTGGGAAGGAGGAGCTGGAGCGGCTCCAGCCTGACTGTGTCCTACATGTCCACTCATAGCCGCCACTCCTCCTCCCCAGTTGTCAGCTAGTAATGGAACCAGCCACGATCCCGGGGACACATGACCGCCTCCTCTCCCAGCATCCCGCCCCTCTCCTCCTACCTCTGTTCCCTCCTCCAATCACTCTCCCAGCAGCGGCCATACATAGGGGAGAGAACTGAGCACAACGTTCTTCCCCCTCCCTCCTGTACTGCCAAGCATCATGGGTACTCTAGTCCAGAGGGGTGGGATTGCCTGGAGCTACTGTAATGGCCACAAACACAAGAAGGTGGTGAGTCTAATCTTTTTCCTTCACTGGTGGGCACTTATGCAGTGGCACTGTTGGGGACTGACAGACAGTGGCACTGATAGGCGGCACTGATGGGCACTCATGTGGTGGCAGTGATGGGCACTTATGCGGTGGCACTGATGGGCACTCATGTGGTTGCACTGATAGGCGGCACTGAGCACTCATGCAGTGGCAATGGTGGGCACTCATGTGGTGGCACTGATTGGTACTCATGCAGGGGCACTGATTAGTGGTGCTGATGGGCACTCATGTGGTGGCACTGTTAGGTGGCGCTGATGGGCACTCATGTGGTGGCACTGATGGGCAGCACGGATGGGCACTCATGCGGTGCCACTTATAGTCGGCACTGATGGGCACTCATGCGGTGGCACTGATAGGTGGCACTGATGGGCACTCATGCAGTGGCACTGACAGGTGGCCCTGATGGGCACCGACAGGTGGTACTGATGGGCACCCACACAGTGGCACTGATGGGCACTCATGCAGTGCCACTGATGGGCACTGACAGGCTGCACAGATAGGCTTCGCTGATGGGCACTCATGAGGCGGCACTGATGGGCACTAAATGGCTGCACTGGTGGGCACTCATGAGGCAGCACTCAAGGGCACTCATGAGGCGGCACTGATGGGCACTGATAGGCTGCACTGATGGGCACTCATGAGGCTGCACTGATTAGTTGACATTGATGGATACTCATGAGGTGGCACTGATGAGGTTCCACTAATGGGCACTGATGTGGTGGCACTGATGGGCACTGAACAGGCTGTATTGATGGGCACTGAACAGGCTGAGCTGATTGGCACTGAACAGGCTGCATTGACGGGCACTGAACAGGCTGAGCTGATTGGCACTGCACAGGCTGCATTGATGGGCACTGAACAGGCTGAGCTGATTGGCACTGATGAGCACTGATAATTTGCACTGATTGGCATTGAACAGGCTGAGCTGATTGGCACTGAACAGGCTGAGCTGATTGGCACTGAACAGGCTGAGCTGATTGGCACTGCACAGACTGCAGTGATGGGTACTGAACAGGCTGAGCTGATTGGCACTGGACAAGCTGAGCTGATTAGCACTGCACAGGCTGAATTGATGGCACCTGAACAGGCTAAGCTGATTAACACTGAACAGGTTGAGCTGATTGGCACTAAACAGGATGCACTGATGGGCACTGAACAGGCTGAGCTGATTGGCACTGAACAGGCTGCATTGTTGGACACTGAACAGGCTCAGCTGATTGGCACTGGTGAGACTGCATTGATGGGCAGTGATCAGGCTGCTGTGATGGGCACTGATAAGGCTGCATTGATGGGCACTGATGAGGTTGTGCTAATGGGCACTGATGAATATAATACACTATTGAAATGTGCGTTACAATGCATGGTTTTCCCTTTTGTGAAAAAGAAAATAATCATGTTATGCGGTTGGGCTGGTATAATAATGCTATGGGACTGTAAGAAATGATTTCCATAAATAAGGTATATATCATAAAATAATTAATATAAACACCACACCACATACACTGCATAGATAATTTGAGGAAAATATGCTTATAAAATAGTTTACTATTTGACAGTAAAATAAAAAGAATGTCCCCAGATTTCATTTTAAAAATCTGGTCACCTTACATTAGAGTGTAAGCTCCTCTGGTACAGAGACTGATGTGACTGGCCCAGTGTTCTCTGTACAGCACTGCGGTATATGTCAGAGCTATAGGAATGTATAATGCTATCTCTGGCCTTTAGTACCATGGTTAAAAAAGGTTCAAATAAATCCATTGTCAGTCTTACAAAAAAAAAATTCACAGAAAAAATAAAAATGATAAACAATTAGAAATGTTATTACAAAGAAAGTTCTGTGATTATTCTGGAAACATTTGGCAGTCTGGAAATGTTATTACAAGCTGTGTAAAGTGTAATTGTTGTATTGTGCCGTGTAATTATCTCCTCATTACTGATGGTAATTGGCAGAGTGTAATGTGTAATACTTATTCCTCGCCGTTCGGGGTACCATGGGATAAGGGAGATGTGGAATGACATGTCTACACCGACCACAAGAATATTGATTTCTATTTCCAGAGGTCTCCTTCCTCAGATTCCGCTCTCTGGGTCTGATCGCCATTCTCATGCTGATGTGTTGGCAGGGAGAATGTCCAGAGCCTCTGCTGTACTGATCGCTAAGAAGGATGACGGAAGGTAATAAGACTAATTACAACAAGATCCACATAAATACAGATAATCCCATCTCCAGCTGAGAAGATCACACAGAATCTCTTTATAATGTGATCAGAATGTTGTAAATGACTCCTATTATTATTATTATACATTTATATAGCTCTGACTTATTCCATGGTGCTGTACAGAGAACACTGAGCCAGCCACATCAGTCTCTGTACCAGAGGAGCTTACACTCTAATTATGCCCCCCACAGTCACACACTATTATTATTATACATTGCTATAGCTCTGGCATATACCGCAGTGCTGTACAGAGAACACTGACCCACATCAGTCTCTGCACCAGAGGAGCTTACACTCTAATGTTTTCACCATGGTCATACACTATTAGTGTTAGTGTCAGGGATCGTATGCAGCAAGTGCTCATTCCCAAGCAGTAAGTGCTCCTTCCTGTTCAGCAAGTGCTCATTCCCAAGCAGTAAGTGCTCCTTCCCATTCAGCAAGTGCTCATTCCCAAGCAGTAAGTGCTCCTTCCCGTTCAGCAAGTGCTCATTCCCAAGCAGTAAGTGCTCCTTCCCGTTCAGCAAGTGCTCATTCCCAAGCAGTAAGTGCTCCTTCCCGTTCAGCAAGTGCTCATTCCCATGCAGTAAGTGCTCATTCCCATGCAGTAAGTGCTCATTCCCGTTCAGCAAGTGCTCATTCCCATGCAGTAAGTGCTCATTCCCGTTCAGCAAGTGCTCATTCCCATGCAGTAAGTGCTCATTCCCATGCAGTAAGTGCTCATTCCCATGCAGTAAGTGCTCATTCCCATGAAGTAAGTGCTCATTCCCGTTCAGCAAGTGCTCATTCCCATGCAGTAAGTGCTCATTCCCGTTCAGCAAGTGCTCATTCCCATGCAGTAAGTGCTCATTCCCATGCAGTAAGTGCTCATTCCCATGCAGTAAGTGCTCATTCCCATGCAGCAAGTGCCCATTCCCATGCAGAAAGTGCTCATTCCCATGCAGAAAGTGCTCATTCCAATGCAGAAAGTGCTCATTCCCATGCAGAAAGTGCTAATTCCAATGCACATTTGCAGAGTCATGAGAATAGAGGGCCAAGATGAGCAAGGACTGGAATGGCGCATACTTGTGTGTGCACACGTAGGCTTGTGCATGCATCCACAGATTCTGGCACCCAGCAGTCTGTTTAAACTGAGAGTTTGCCTGGCTTCAGCGCTGGATTCTCTTCAGATTTGGTTCCTGTGTTCCTGGTACTAATCCATGTCTGCTAACCCTGTTCCTGACCCGGCTACGCCTGACGCCTCTCTCGGATCAGCCCTACCTGCTATATCCGCTTCTTGCTCCTGTTACCGACCCCTGCTTGGATTTAGGACTACATTTCCGCTTCCTGATTTGGTACCCTACCTCCAGCACGTTACCGACTTCTGCCTGTTCCCGACCTTGAAACTGATCCTGATTCTGCACCTGTCCTGGCTCCCACAGAACAAGGCATGTAAACCAGCTCCACACCCCCACTGGAAGGACTGCTGTGTCTCCAAGCTACAGCTCACTCATACAGCTCCCAGGCCCTTCCACTGCCTTGGCAGTCCCTGTTTCCACTACCAGGGCTGCTTAGATGGGAATTGTGTAAGAGGCCACCCTCATCATCTCAGGCTCCAAGGCCAGGTACGTGACAGTTGGGCTATAAACCTCATAGCAGAGATTAAGAGTTAAGTGTTTTGTTAAGTGGTTCTGGGGTATTAACAGTTAAAACGATAGTGGACAGCAGGTACTATAAGGTGCCAGATCATTCCTTATGGATCAGGACCAGCCTCCTGCCAGCACCACCGCAGTACCTTGGAATGTCCTGGCCTCCAGGGTTTGAGGAGATCGGATGCCACTTCACCATCACACAAAGTTGAACTCAGTGCTTGGACAACCTACCATCTTGCTTGAGCACTGTCACATAGAGGTGGAGCGTCATGTCTTGAGGTTGGCTCAGGTGTGTGTCAAGGGTGTCCTTTGAGTCCTCTGCTATATGCATTCGCAATTGGTCCCTTCATCAGGAGGTTAGAGAGTGGACCATTGTGCGTAGTGCCTTTGGGCATTCCTGGTGAACCCCCTCTGAGGGTCGTGGCCTATGCTGATGATGTGTCTGTTTTCATCTCTAGGACAGAAGAGGCAGAAGAGGTAGTCTCGGTGATGAAGCAGTATGCTGAGGCATCTGACCCAAAGATCATTCAGCATAACAGTGAGGTTTTCTGGATGGGAGAGGAGGGCAAAGGCTTTGAGCTACCGGATGCCTTCCCAGAGCCCCAGCAGGAAATTAAAGTTTCAGGCAACAAATTTGGTCCCGGCAATTACAGCCTTGTAAATTGAGTAAGCAGGGTACAAGATGCCAATGCCAAAGTTGCCAGCTGGAAGAATTGGAAACTCTCTTACAGGGAACGGATTGACCTGATTAAAACATGCCTGATCTCTGTATTTCTGTATGTCAGCTTTGTCTGTGTTTTGCCAGTGTCTCTCTATGCGAAGATCTACAGCTGTTTCTTCCAGCTCTTATGGGGAACAGACTAAACCTCATTAAGGTCTGTAACCTACATTCCCAGGAAACTGGTTGGCCTAGGTATGGTCAACCTGGTGGTATTCTTTTCTCTGATGTTTTTGGAACATAATTTTGGTAACATGCTGGCAGAGGAAACGCCTGGGTGGGTTGGTGTTTTCCAGTTCTGGTTTAGGCCTTTTCTGTGAAGCTGGGAGAATAGTGGGTGAGTGAAAAGCCGACATGGTGACCTTCTGGCTTACGAGAATCCTTTTTCCCTGGTAGACTCTATGTGAAGGGTGACTTGAAGAATCGTTTTGTGGAGAACCCTGGTTGTCCAAGAGTGGAGTGTGGTGTAGTGGAGAGGAGAGGAGTGTGGTGGGGTGGAGGAGACGATGGACCATTTCTTGCTTCAGTGCCCCTTCAATGTAGAAGTCTAAAAGTGGGTGGGTGAGGCTCTGGGTATCCCTTTCCTTTCTCGCTTGAGTTACACAGAGTGGTCATATGAGGCTTTTGAGACTCATCGGGATTTTGATTTTGAGACACTTTTTCTAGCTAGTTTAGTAGTCCATTACTTCAAGTGGAATGCACAGTGTCAGGTTTCCCCACGGAAAGTCCTTCATGTGAAGGTGGTGGTTCACAGCATTCTGGGTGATGTTGAGAAGATTTGGGGTCTTGAGAGGGACAGGTGGTGGCCGGAGGCATGGACAAAGGCATGGAGGAATGTCAGGTCTCCATATAGGGTTGCCACCTGTCCGGTATTCACCCGGCCAGTATGGGTCTTGAATCATGTGCCCGGGATTTGTACTTACTCAGACCCGGGCACATGATTCAGCCCAGACCAGGGACAGATCATTTGGTCAGGGGGGGAACCATTAGAACACCTGCCACTGTGGTGATAGCAGCAGCGGCATTGCTTTTAAATAAAATACACTGTGCCTGCAGTGTATTGGAAATTCCAAGCTCCTTTCTGTCCCCCCCTCCTCCTCCAGTGCCCTGTAGGCTGCAGTGTTTCTGTGATCTCTGCTAACTCAGCCTCCCCCCCCATCACCAGCGCTGATGTGCTGAGAGATCCGGAGTCGGAGTCACTGTATCTTCCGTTGGGGTGGCTGCTGCTCACAGTACAGGAAGGTGAGCTAAACTTTTTCTGAGAAAGTCTCCTTGGATGGAAAGCTGCAAAGTTACAGAAGGGTTTTGTTTTGCAGGAGGTGCAGTGAAGGGTTAAGGTGACAGGAGAAGACGGAGATAGTGAGTGTGGGGATGGGGAGTCTGTAGCCCGATCACATCTGACAGATGACTCCTAAGCAGCACACATGTCTGACAATGCAAACATCCCCCAATCACTCAGACTAGATAATGTGACAGAAATGTATGAGCACTCATGTAACCCTGTGTTTATGTGATGAATTTCTGATTGTACCGAC
This sequence comes from Glandirana rugosa, assembly GCA_018402905.1. NCBI lineage: Eukaryota > Metazoa > Chordata > Amphibia > Anura > Ranidae > Glandirana > Glandirana rugosa. The sequence goes on along the minus strand of BLSH010253912.1, from coordinate 64,491 downwards.
TCACAGCTTGGATAACTCCAGGGTTATATGAATGGCCATACATTACCTTCCCATCATCTGCACATACAGAGTGCTAGGGACTGGCTTCTATAGATCTCTACTTACATCTTATACCAGATTGTTTCCATTGAGCAGTACCGTTCTATATATTGGTGGATGAGCACCAGAGTGTTTTTTTGATTATAGACATCACTATCTGACCACTTCTCAGCCCCCAACTCCCCCCAGCGTTCATCACCCCCCAGACCACTTCATACAGCCGCCTGACATCACTTAGAGCTGCTTCCTACCCCCCAGCTGAGGGACATCATTCCATGGTCACTTTCCTTCCCTTCTCTTCCCAACATCATTCCCTGGTCACCCCACAGACACTGCAAGAAAGCCCCCTTCCCAGTCTGCCACTGTCATACCCTCCGCACTCCTCTCCTGTAAATACTGCCCCCATTATACCCTCCACACTCCTCTCCTGTACATACTGCCCCCATTATACCCTCCACACTCCTCTCCTGTACATACTGCCCCCATTATACTCTCCACACTCCTCTCCTGTACATACTGCCCCATTATACCCTCCACACTCCTCTCCTGTACATACTGCCCCCATTATACTCTCCACACTCCTCTCCTGCACATACTGCACCCATTCTACCCTCCACACTCCTCTCCTGTACATACTGCCCCCATTATACCCTCCGAACTCCTCTCCTGTACATACTGCCCCCATCGTACCCACCACACTCCTCTCCTGTACATACTGCCCCCACTGTACCCTCAACACTCCTCTCCTGTACATACTGACCCCATTGTACCCTCCATACTCCTCTCCTGTACATACTGCCCCCATCTTACCCTCTGCACTCCTCTCCTGCAGATTCAGATGTAAAGGGAAACTGCAGAATCAGATGTAAAGGGGAACAAGCCCTGTGCATTCAGATGTAACTGTTGACTCCGATGTAAAGGGGGACTCTTGTGATTAACTCCATAAGATTAGTCATTTAATCACAAAAATATATGTATAGTGTATACTACATAAAAAATTGCCGTCCTTTGCTTTGTACAGAGGTAATGAATTTAATGCAGTACAAAAAAAATAATTGGCGTGAGCTGCTAAAGTGTTCGGGTTTGGCTTGACGAAAAGGTGGCAACCCTAGATGAAACCCAGCGTCTGCTGCTGTCTATGCGTTCCAGACTTCAGGCTGTAATTGACTGCAAAGCATTTGCAACCAAGTATTAAAAAGTGAAAATTTGATTTATGATTGTTAATCTGTCCCATTACTTTTGGTCCCTTTAAAAGTGGGAGGCACATATACAAACCGTTGTAATTCCTACACCGTTGACCTGATTTGGATGTAAATACCCTCAAATTAAAGCTGAAAGTCTGCAGTTAAAGCACATCTTGTTCGTTTCGTTTCAAATCCATTGTGGTGGTATATAGAGCCAAAAAGATTAGAATTGTGTCGATGTCCCAATATTATGGACCTGACTGTACATCTCTCTTGCGAGGCAACAGTGCCCATCAACATTTCAGGGCATCAACCCCTGCCCAGCTTCAAGCCTAGTTTAGCAGGCCTGAATCCAAAAACTAAAAAACTTCTAAAAGGCACTTATGTTTACACAGAGTGTAATGATGAAATTGTCAGCATTGCACTAGCCTCTGTGCATGTATATGGCAATAGACCAACCTATTTTCCCTTCTTATTAGTTGGTGACTCCAATGTTTAGATTTGCCCCCGGCTTTTTCCTGAGAGAATGTAATGTGAAAGCCCTTTTAGCTAGATTATGGCACTTGCAGGACATGTCAAGACGTGCAGGCTGCAGTGTCTGAGTTTACATTCTGCTTGTCAGAATTGGGAGCTTAGTTTTTGCCCATGAGGATGTCAGTATACAGTATACTAAGGACTTTTTTTTTTTGGTGGAATGCGTCGGAACGGCGTTCTGCCACCTCTGCCAAAGGCAGTGAGGGAGCACTTTTTTTATACTGTTTATATTTTACTAGGTCGCCAGCCATGGAGTAAGCTGGCGGCCGCATGAGTCGAAAACGCTTCTGTAGTGCCGGCTGCAGCCCTTACAGAGTGGAAGGCAAGTGATATCATCTGCACTCCACCTCTCTCTGCAGACCAGATCACTTGCTCCTTTTTGGGGGCCAATCACAGCTGTCAGGAAGAGCTACAGTATGATGTGCTAGCCTACTTTCCTGTGGAGACATTGCTTTTTTGGTAAGTTGATTATTCAGTGTTGCTGGACGGGGGCTGTCTATTAATGCTGCTTAGATACGGGGGCTGCCTGGATGTCTCTTTGCAGAATATGGTCTGTCTCTTGCTGGATATGGGCTGTCTCTTGCTGGATATGGGGTGTCTATTGCTGAATATGGGCTGCCTCATGTAGGATATGGGCTGTCTCTTGTTGGATATGGGCTGTCTCTTGTTGGATATGGGCTGTCTCTTGCAGTATATGGGCTGTCTCTTGCTGGATATGGGCTATATCTTGCAGGATATGGGTTGTCTCATGCAGGATATGGGCTGCATCTTGCTGGATATGGGATGTCTCTTGCTAGATATGGGCTGTCTCCTACTGGTTATGGACTGTCTCTTGCTGGATATGGGCTGTATCTTGCTCGATATGGGCTGACTCTTGCAGGATATGGGGGTGTCTCTTGCAGGATATGGGGGGTGTCTCTTGCAGGATATGGGGATGTTTCTTGCAGGATATGGGATGTCTCTTGTTAGATATTTGGGATGTCTCTTACAGGATTTGGGATGTCTCTTTGCCGGATATATGGGGGTGTCTTTTGCTGGATATGGGGCTGTCTCTTTTCTGCATATGGGCCTGTTGAAATTGTCTGGAAGTGCTTCTAAGCTTATTTTGGTAATTGCTGGGTATTTCTAATGTTTTGTACATTTTACTCCATTGTTTTTGTATTAACAAACTCCATGCAAATCACTTGTATAGCCCCCAAAATATACTGGGTTCCCTATTCTCTAAAGGGGGCGGTGCTAGAAGGTGTGTAAGGGTGGAGACAAGTGGTGGTCCTAGGGGG
>BLSH010253912.1:28210-44998 GCA_018402905.1 Glandirana rugosa | reverse complement strand
GGGAAGTTGGAGACGTCGTTACGACCGTCGTGAGTATGCAGATAAAGGGTTTCTGTTGGAGACCTATACTGCGACTCGTGACGTGAGTTGAAGAAACCAGCTGGTACCGCTCCGTGACAAGACTCACCTTGGAGAGGACAATTTGGCGACATACCAGAACCGGTGGCACGACGTCGAGTCAAAGTCCCAGAACCGTTGGAATAATATCGGATCCGGTAGAAATACATCTCGTTGTTAAGAAAAAAAGTCTAGTAGTCTCTCAAGAAACGGTACTCCACGGTACACTCTCTCATACTGGTCACTGGAAGTTCAACATGGCACCTCATGGCAAAGAACTCTCTGATGATCTGAAAAAAAGAATTGTTGCTCTACATAAAGATGGCCTAGGCTATAATAAGGTTGCCAAGACCCTGAAACTGAGCTGCAGCACGGTGGCCAAGACCATACAGCGGTTTAACAGGAGAGGTTCCACTCAGAACAGTGCCTCGCCATGGTCGACCAAAGAAGTTGAGTGCAGTGCTCAGCGTCATATCCAGAGGTTGTCTTTGGGAAATAGACGTATGAGTGCTGCCAGCATTGCTGCAGAGGTTGAAGGGGTGGGGTGGTCAGCCTGTCAGTGCTCAGACCATACGCCGCACACTGCATCAAATTGGTCTGCATGGCTGTCATCCCAGAAGGAAGTCTCTTCTAAAGATGATGCACAAAAAAACCCGCAAACAGTTTGCTGAAGACAAGCAGACTAAGGACATGGATTACTGGAACCATGTCCTGTGGTCTGATGAGACCAAGATAAACTTATTTGGTTCAGATGGTATCAAGCGTGTGTGGCGGCAACCAGGTGAGGAGTACAAAGACAAGTGTGTCTTGCCTACAATCAAGCATGGTGGTGGGAGTGTCATGGTCTGGGGCTGCATGAGTGCTGCCGGCACTGGGGAGCTGCAGTTCATTGAGGGAACCATGAATGCCAACATGTACTGTGACATACTGAAGCAGAGCATGGTCCCCTCCCTTCAGAGACTGGGCCACAGGGCAATATTCCAACATAATAATGACCCCAAACACACCTCCAAGATGACCACTGCCTTGCTAAAGAAGCTGAGGGCAAAGGTGTCTCCAGACCTAAACCCTATTGAGCATCTGTGGGGTCCTCAGTCAGAAGGTGGAGGAGCGCAAGGTCTCTAACATCCACCAGCTCTGTGATGTCGCCATGGAGGAGTGGAAGAGGACTCCAGTGCCAACCTGTGAAGCTCTGGTGAACTCCATGCCCAAGAGGATTATGGCAGTGCTGGAAAATAATGGTGACCACACAAAATATTGACACTTTGGGCCCAATTTGGACATTTTCACTTAGGGGTGTACTCACCTTTGTTGCCGGCAGTTTAGACATTAATGGCTGTGTGTTGAGTTATTTTGAGGGGACAGCAAATTTACACTGTTATACAAGCTGTACACTCACTACTTTACATTGTAGCAAAGTGTCATTTCTTCAGTGCTGTCACATGAAAAGATAGAATAAAATAATTACACAAATGTGAGGGGTGTACTTACTTTTGTGAGATACTGTATACAGTCTGGGGGGAAGCCTCTGATATTTGTGAAGTCTGTAACATTCATCTTCTCAGTACCTGTGAAGAGATGTGAATGCGGCAGCGAAAGGGTTAAAGGATGCTTGGAATAAGGTCAGTGATCTCATCCCATCTCCCGCCGCACGCTAACGCTGTTTCTACATGATATTATAAAATAAACCTGTTGCCATGGCGAATGAATCCACCTTAGACGGACCGCGCTATCGCTCTGAGATTCCTCACGTTTCCTCATTACGCGTTCCCTCGGGCGCCGGGCTTGTCAGAGAGCCTCACATAATGAGATCCTGGAGGAGCCCAGCCTGCAGCACCCCGCTAGAGTGTCACACCGTGGAGACGAAAGATCTTTAATTCCAAACGCAATCTCTGAAGACTGTCGATGATATTTTTGGAGGTGGGGGAAAAAAAAAAACTTTGAGTTATTGGTGAACTATATTTTTGTTGAATATTGTGACCACAAGTGGCATACGGCTAACACGTTTCCACTTTGGGTGAACCCATGTGGATTACATTCCTATACACTGGTGCCATGTGGAAATGAAACCAAACGGAGTGAAAAAGTGAGAAGGCTAGGTCAGGGTCCTCTCCATTGGGGGAGCGGCTTGTGGAGCTCATTGGATGTGGGAAGGAAATTCAACATACAAGAAACTGGTATATAAAGATGTTTAACACTTCCCCTATCAGGGCTGCTGTAGGCCTGAAGATTGCTTAACCACTTCAGCCCCGGAAGGATTTCCTGCTTTAGGACCGGAGCCCTTTTTGCGATTCGGCACTGCGTCGCTTTAACTGACAATTGCGCGGTCGTGCGACGTTGTACCCAAACTAAATTTGCGTCTTTTTTTTCCCACAAACAGAGCTTTCTTTTGGTGGTATTTGATCCCCTCTGCGTCATTTCTGATCGCCGCTATAAACAAAAGAAGAGCGACAATTTTGCAAAAAAGCCCAAATTTCTTACTTTTTGCTAAAATACAAATCCAAAAAAAAATAAATAAAAAAACATTTTTTTTCACCGTTTTTGGCCGATTTATATTCTTCCTCATATTTGCGATAAAAAAAATCGCAATCGGCGTTTATTGATTGGTTTGCGCAAAAGTGGTCGCATTTACGGATGATGAGAATTCATTTTTGGGTTTTTTTTTTGTTTTGTTTTTTTACTAGTAATGGCGGCGATCTGCGGTTTTTTGCGGTACTGCGATATTTCAGCGGACATGTCGGACCATTTTGACACTTTTTTGGGACCATTGGCATTTATACAGCGATCAGTGCTATAAAAATGCACCGATTACTGTGTAAATGCCATTGGCAGTCAAGGGGTTAACCTGCAGGGGGCGCTCTAAGGGTTAAGTATGTTCCCTGGGCGTGTTCTTACTGTAGGGGGACTGTACTAGCTGGGGAAGGGAAGTGGTCACAGCGTTCCTATACAGGAAGGCTGTGATCACAGCCCTTCCCCCTCACACAGAGCGGAGGTCCGTGTTTACTTACACGGACCTCCGTTCCTCCGCTCGGGGGGGCCATCGCAGGTAGCCGGTGGCAATCGAAGCCGCCGCACCCGCTCCCTGGCCCTCCCCGAACATCGTGAGCGCGGCCACCGTCATATGACGGCGATTTGCGCTCACGAGCCACCTTGCCGCCGTCAATTGCCGATCGGCGGTCGGCAAGGGGTTAAAAGAAACAAACAATATATTTTGTCCATAGTATAATATAATATATATGTAGGACCGCCCTTGAAGTAGCCTCTGCACAGGTAAGGGTAGTCTGGAACAGTCTACAGGTTTGCAGCTGGGGACCATGAAATAACTTCAGCATGGGTAAGGGTAGAATGGAACAGTCTACAGGTTCAGGGCTGGAGACCATGAAATAACTTCAGCACAGGTAAGGGTAGTCTGGAACAGTCTACAGGTTGACAGCTGGGGACCATAAAATAACTTCAGCACAGGTAAGGGTAATCTGGAACAGTCTACAGGTTGACAGCTGGGGACCATGAAGTAACTTCTGCACGGGTAAGGGTAGTCTGGAACAGTCTACAGGTTTGCAGCTGGGGACCATGAAATAACTTCAGCACAGGTAAGGGTAGAATGGAACAGTCTACAGGTTCAGGGCTGGAGACCATGAAGTAACTTCAGCACAGGTAAGGGTAGACTGGAATAGTCTACAGGTTAATGGCTGGGGAGCATGAAGTAACTTTGGCACAGGTAAGAGTAGACTGGAACAGTCTACAAGTTCACAGTTGGGGACCATGAAGTAACATCAGCACAGGTAAAGGTAGACTGGAACAGTCTATAGGTTCACGGCTGGAGACCATGAAGTAACTTCAGCACAGGTAGGTAAGGGTAGACTGGAATAGTTGACAGGTTAATGGCTGGGGACCATGAAGTAACTTCAGCACAGGTAAGGGTAGATTGAAACAGTCTACAGGTTCACAGCTGGGGACCATGAAGTAAGTTGAAGATCAGGCAAAGGTAGACTGGATCAGTATATATTTTCTGAAAGCAGAGACTCTGAAGAATAAATTGATTGTAATTCCAATGTTTGTTATTTCACAGCTGCAACAGTATATCAAGTCCAAAATTTCAGAAACAAATACACTAAAAGTTCATTTCAGGGCACACAAACACAATATGTTACCCATGTGGACACTCTTCACTTGGTCACTAGTTCTTAGAACAGTCCCTCTAATAAGAGCCCAGGGAATGGATAGCACCAACGAGACACCATAAGAAATGTCCCAGGCCAGGCAATTACTATCACGGATTCACAAGGGATAGCAGCAGCAACAGTCACCAGGATCCTACATTCAAACCTGTATTCACATTGTCCCTGAATACTTGGGTGTCTCCTTCCAAAATCAGACAGACATTTCTCCTATGAACTCTCCAGGCCAGGTCCTCAGTGAACTTCCTTGATTAGCTGCACACATTTTCAGCAGACAGGACCTCCACCTCTAGTATAGCTGTGACCTTGATGAGCACATGCAGAAACTCAGCTGGGTTGCCTAGAAGGGCAACAGCCCCTCAGCCTGGGAACTTCACTTTCTGGACAAGAACAGGGCTGCCGTAGATCTTAGAACATTTATGCACTCCCAGCCACCTACTGAGCACTCTCCCCCAGGGACTGGCTGAGGCAGCAAAAACATTCAGACTGCTGATTTGCCTCTTTCCAATCAAACCTGCAGCCTGTGAAGCCCAGAACAGCAGAAAACAATCACCAACTGCTCCACTGTTTACAGGGGAACTCAAACAAATTAAATTTACCTAACCTTTCTAGCAACCTACCTATGAGGGTGCTACAGGTAAGTTTTCCTGACACCCTGGCCATCAATCATTGCAGCACACTTTTCTGGTGTAATTTCCTTATTGTGAAGGAATCTGTCAATAACAAGGTTTCTCATCTAGGGTTTCTCCAGAGGTTTTATGGGTTCCTTGAGCAATTTCTCCTCTCAGATAAGTTCCCGCTGGCACCATTGATCATTTTAGCTATCTATAAGTTGGGAATTCTTCCCAATGTCAACAAGTGTAAGATGCAAATAAACTAATGGATCATGAGTTGTAGATGTCGACCTTTTAGCAGAGGGTTTCCTGAGACTGGAAAGTTATTTCAAGGGTTCTTCTATGTTGAAAAGGTTGAGAAAGGCTGATCTATACCATGGAGGGGCAGTTGGTTGTGTTTGCCTTCCATTCTTTCCCAGGTCTCATAGCAGGCCCCCTTTAAGAACCAGCTTGACTGCTGGGATAGCTTTTAAAATTATTTCCGGCATATCTGTGCCTGTTGTCTGTAGCTCTTCATGCAGAAGATCTGGTAATTCTCTTCCAGAAATAACACCAAATGTTGAATGGATGGGGTCACACCTGCACCATAATGCATGGAGACACCATGGGGAGGGTGATGGGAAGTCGGGGAGATGTAATTGAGAAATTACACCCAGGTACACAGAGACACACAGCAGGCACAGCCAAGAGCAAGGAGATCCCAATCATCTGCTAGTGACTCTAATGAACCGTCTCGCCTCATTTTCCTTCCAGAAATAAAATGTTATCTCTCAGTTAAGCGACACTTTGCTGACTCTCCGGGGCGTTGATTTATAGTGACAAAGGAACATTGGTCTCTGTGCTATACGTTTAAAGGCCAACTTCAGGCCCCACTCCCTTGAGAAACCCTGGTATCATAGGTGTGAGCAGGGGGTGTGCCAGGTGTTCCTGGGCACAACCTAAACACCCCATGCAGAACAGATTACCCCTGCTGATATTTCACCACAGCCCCCCCAATGAGGCTCCTAAAAAAATTGAAAAACATATTAAAAAAAATAAAATAACAAAAAACCTACTGACACCATCCAATGCCCTACTGACACCAACCTCTGACCTACTGACACTGTCCACTGCCCTACTACAGTTTTAAATGTTTTTTACATTTATTTATAAGAATGTATGTGTGTGTGTATGTGTGTATACTGTATGTATATATATATACTGTATATACACATATGCATGAGTCTGAGCTTTGGGGTGCACACCCTAATGCAATAGGCAGCACACACCGATTCCTGGTATACTTTATATTTAATTTTTTTTATAAACGTATGTTTTTTTCAGATGTCGTTAGGCCACTTGGGCGATGTACTAGGTGCTCCTTAGTCTTTCATTGGGTGCTGAGCAGTCCTGTATGAGGCATCATGAGTGTAAGGAGCTATGGTTACATCCCCTTAGGTGTAGGGTGCATTAAACTCTGCACTCGCGTTATGGCCTCAGTATCATTCAATACAGAAGACTCAGGACAACTTGTGTTGAAAAAGCAGTACTGTAGGGCACAGCTCCTTAGATGGAGGAGGATGCATGACACCCTGCACTCACAGTAAGTCCCCAGCACGATTCAATCCAGAAGACTGAGGACAACTAGTGTTGGAAAAGCAGTACTGAAAGGGACAGCTTTTTAGGTGGAGGATGGATGCCACCCTGCACTCACAGTAAGTCCTCAGCATCATTCAATCCAGAATACTTCTGAGGGCAACTAGTGTTGGAAAGACAGTACTGCAAGGGACAGCTCCTTAGGTGAAGGATGCATGCCACCCTGCACTCACAGTAAGTCCCCAGCATCTTTCAATCCATAAGACTGAGGACAACTAGTATTGGAAAAGCAGTACTGCAAGGGACAGCTCCTTAGGTGGAGGATGCATGACACCCTGCACTCACAGTATGTAATCAGCATTATTCAATCCAGAAGACTGAGCGCAATTAATGTTGCATGTGCAGTAATGCAGAAGATAGCTCCTTAGATGGAGGATGCATGCCACCCTGCACTCACAGTATGTCCTCAGCATTATTCAATCCAGAAGACTGAGGGCAATTAATGTTGCATGTGCAGTAATGCAGAAGATAGCTCCTTAGATGGAGGATGCATGCCACCCTGCAATCACAGTATGTCCTCAGCATTATTCAATCCAGAAGACTGAGGACAACTTGTGTTGGAAAAGCAGTACTACAGGGGACGGCCCCTTAGATGGAGGATGCATGCCACCCTGAACTCATAGTACTGTATGTCCCCAGAATCATTCAATCCAGAAGACTGAGGACAGAACTGCCCTGGGTTGGGCTTGAGCGGGGTTTGGTAAACTTCATAGAAGTTTATATGTCAATCCGAAACCCCTTTGAGACAAATTAAAAATGCCAATTTTCTAGGCTAATATGGAAAAATAGTATGGGGGTGGTCAGTGTCCTGGGGAGCATGTATCAGTGCAAAAAAAATACAAATTATATTCTGAGTAATATATTTAAAGTGAAAGAATTAAAAAAAAAATGTTTAAATAACATGCCTGGGCATAGGAGTGGGGTGCCATAATCCTGCCTGTGAATGGGGCACATCTCTGTGATGTACAGAAAGTGCTGCAGCAGCACTGACATCTACAATGAAATGTGTTTTAGATTGCAAGCAAATAGCATTTCCCTGCTGGCTTCTTTAAAAAAAATGGCACTCAGACCCCCCCAGAAGCCCCTCCAGAATACAGAGCAGACCTTCACTTGAGGTTCTGTTATGTATATTTTCCTTGAAAGTGTTTTTTTTTTTTTTGGTATGGGGGTTGATCATTTGAAAACAAGTGTGATGGTGTTATATATTCTTTTATATTTGTAAATTATTTGTGTGTCCCATTACAGAGATTTCCCTTCACTTTCTGTCTCAGAAACACAATGGGAAGTATGAGGAGAAGATATTAATTCCCAAGCGTTGTCACCAGAAGGTGAATCCCCTTTGATGGATTTCCTCTCACTTCCTGTTCCAGGAAGGTTCCATTGTACAATTTTGGATCCCCAACCCTTTTCTGTACTGTTAATAATGGTCATCAGGACAAATAGAGAGGACACATTACTGGGAGTATGTCTGACACACTAACTCATGTCAAGGACCTGCCCACCATGGCTGGAGAAACCCTACCCTGACCACAGCTGGGTTAACCAAGAAGCAGAGTCTACGAAATGGATTATCTTCTTCTTCTTCTGATGGTGGACATGGATTGGAATGCCGAACGGTGGATCAGTACCATACACCAGGAATAGGTCTTCTTCTCCAGAGCTCCTGATGGTGGACATGGATTGACTGCTTCCTTCATCCAGATGATCAGATCTCTACCACAATTACTACAATACAAGGTGAGCAAGAGGCTCCGGTTGGGGTCCTGGGCACTGGAATGTCGAGTAGTGGATCAGTACCACACACAAGGGATGGGTCATCTTCTCCAGAGCTCCTGATGGTGGACATGGATTGGCTGCTTCCCGCTCCCAGATTGCTACCCCAATTACTACAAGACAAGGTGAGTGAGAGCCTCCGGTTGGGGTGCTGGGCACTGGAATGGCAAGTGGTGGACCAGTACCACACACAAGGAATGGGTCATCTTCTCCAGAGCTCCTGATGGTGGACATGGATTGGCTGCTTCCTGCACCCAGATCGCTACCACAATTACTACAATACAAGGTGAGCAAGAGGCTCCGGTTGGGGTCCTGGGCACTGGAATGGCAAGTGGTGGATCAGTACCACACACAAGGAATGGGTCATCTTCTCCAGAGCTCCTGATGGTGGACATGGATTGGCTGCTTCCCGCACCCAGGTCGCTACCCCAATTACTACAAGACAAGGTGAGTGAGAGGCTCTGGTTTGGGTGCTGGGCACTGGAATGGCAAGTGGTGGATCAGTACCACACACAAGGAATGGGCCATCTTCTCCAGAGCTCCTGATGGTGGACATGGATTGGCTGCTTCCTGCACCCAGATCGCTACCCCAATTAGTACAAGACAAGGTGAGTGAGAGGCTCCGGTTGGGGTGCTGGGCACTGGAATGGCAAGTGGTGGATCAGTACCACACACAAGGAATGGGCCATCTTCTCCAGAGCTCCTGATGGTGGACATGGATTGGCTGCTTCCCGCACCCAGATCGCTACCCCAATTAGTACAAGACAAGGTGAGTGAGAGGCTCCGGTTGGGGTGCTGGTCACTGGAATGGCAAGTGGTGGATCAGCACCACACACAAGGAATGAGTCATCTTCCCCAGAGCTCACCCCCAATTACTACAAGACAAGGTGAGTGAGAGGCTCCGGATGGGGTGCTGGGCACTGGAGTGCTGAGAGGTGGATCAGTACCACACACAAGGATAGGGTCACCTTCTCCAGAGTTCCTGATGGTGGACATGGATAGGCTGCTTCTCGCACCCAGATAACGACTGTAAAGTTTTGGATCTCCAATCACTTTCCGTATGGAAGGTAATGATCACCAGGACATTTTCTAGTGGGGCGCATCTTTCTAGTGGGGGATACCGACAGCAATACAAACCTAACAGAAGGTCTAACTCTTCCATATTCTAGCAAAAACGTAAAAAAAAAAAATTGGCTTAGATAACTTTATTGATAGATTAAGGTTAGCGGTTTCTATAATTAATTAAATAAGTATTAGTATTCCTGATGCCTGGTCACATGACCAATGCCAAGTTCTTGGCAGTGTGGTATTTTTCATTATGTGGGCTATTCAGGAAGAGGCAGCCCCGGTGACCAAAATCACATGCCGTGGCACCGGTCACATGACTGTGCACCATAATAGAATAGGGAATTTACGTAATTACAGATCAGGTAGCTTTTTCTCATTTTCTCAGCTGTCATTGCCGTTTAATTATCCCAGAAAGGTTCAATACTCATACATATGGGCTTTTCATGTTTAAGTTTGTCTTTGTTGTAAAAGTCCCGCTAGTTCATAGTAAATCTGTTTCATCTTTTGAGAACACAGTACAGGCGGCACCCGCTGTGCTAAATACATTCTGAATCCTTTCCTCATTGTGACCGGCATCCAAGAAACTTAAATATAGAATTCTCTACAAAAGACGCAATAGAATTAGCGGTATAAATACATCCAGACATGCCAGGGCTGAGATACAAAGTATACATTTTACCCTGGAAAGATTACACTAATTATTAAAAGAGGTGTAAGATGCGTGTGTTCGGACACGGCGCACATTACAGGAAGTATGTCTGACACCCCGCCTCAATTCCCCATAGATGAGGCCATCAAAGGACCTTGTCTCCAGATCTTCTAATTGGATTACAAGTCCTTCTGTTCCGTCATAGCTGAAAAAAAACCCACTTCATTAGACCTCAACATCTCCCGGGAAATCTAGGATACGAAAAACATTTATTATTCAGACATTTTAGTTTAACCAATTTAGGACTACCTACCCTCAATGTATTGTGGATGAGCAGCTCCTACAGGCACAGCAACGCTCAGGGCATGCACGCGCCTCACCCACTGGCACACTGCTTGTGGATCTGACAATGCACTCTTTCACACCCTTTAAGTGTGTAGCAGAATTACATGGGCCAGCATGATCACTCCTGTGGCTACTGATCCCAGCGCCACCTTTTCAGGCACTACCAACCCGCCTGGCTGCAGCTGCCACTTTCACTACCCTCCAGGCTAACTTCTCCACAGTCCTCCCAGACAAACACTCTCTCCCCACAGTCCTCCCAGACTGAGCACTCACCAGTCCACCTGGCTGACTTATCAGGAGATCACCTGGATGTGCTGACCTGCTTCAGCTGTCCTCTCCTTGCTCCCTTGCCTCCAGGAAGGATTCCTCCATGTAGTGTAGAGGGCCCCTCCAGCACCCGGGCTCCATGCCCGAGGTCACCCCCCTTCCAGACTAGGGGGCACCCTCAAAGGCCACCGAGAGCCTCCTCAGCACTCCATCTCCATCTGACTGCCCCTGCTGGCATTACTCCTGCCAGTCCATTTGCTGGGGATTGGATGGGGCCCTCATAAATATGCCAAGCAGCTCCTCCTAGCTTCCACCCACTACATCTGGAAGGTTCTCCAAGGTTCCAGAAGTCAGGGGAAGGCACCAGAAGAACTGCTTGCTGAGTCATCCAGGCTCTATGAGTTACTCAACCCTGACCCAGATTCAACCCAGGCCTGGCTCTCAGCCAGACCAAATTTTCCTGGACTACAACTATTTACATCTAGCAGGATAGAGGGCGCTACATTAGATTGCAGGAACTTTAGGGAGATCCAGGATCCAAAATCCATCCAGAATTTGCACATTTTAGTTTAAAATTTGTATTTTCTTTATGGAACTATTGCCTAAAGTCACCACCTCTCCAAACTGGCCTCCAACCATTTTCTGAGGGTTGTTGCTCTTCTTCAGGAAAAAGCCCATCCTTTGATGTCGTTGGTGAAAATTTGGGAACCTCAGTGTTCCCTGGATCTAGCGGAAAGCATAATGACGTCACCTTCATCTAAGCCCCAGATGTCGGATGGAAAGTAAGTATGTTTTATGGTACAGGTATTATATGGCGTTATGCCAAGGTGGTGAGGGGCCTGGTGTAATGAGCTGACCTTGTTTTTTTAGCCCAAGGTTCACTTTATACAACATGAGCGGCCTAGTTCTTGCAGATAAACACTGAGAGAGGTTGAGGCAGGCAGCAGGCAATGGAGTAGCCAGTAACCAAGCAGAGGTCAAAGCACGTGGCAGGAAAGAGAATAGCTGGTATTCAGGTGGAAGTTGAGGCAGGCAGCAGGTAGGGGAGTAGTCAGTATCCAGGCAGAGGTCAAGGCAGGGGGGAAGCAAGAGAGTGGTTGGTATCCAGGCAGAGGTCAAAGCAGGTGCCAAGATAGAGAGAAATCAGTATCCAGGCAGAGCTTGAGGCAGGTGGCAGGATCAAGAGTAGTCAGTATCCAGGCAAAGGTACAGGCAAGTGACAGGCAATGGAATAGCCAGTATCCGGGCTTCAGTCAAGGCAGGTAGCAGACAAGGGAGTAGGTGGTATACAGGCAGAAGTCAAGGCAGGAGGCAGGCAAGGGAATAATCAATATCCAGGCAGAGGTCAAAGTAAGTGGCACACGAGGCAGTAGGCAGTATCCAGTCAGAGGTCAAGGCAGCCAGCAGGAAAGGGAGTAGCCGGTATCCAGACAGAGTTTGAGGCAGGTGGCAGGATAGAGAGCAGTCAGTATCCAGGCAAAGGTCAAGGCAGTTGGCAGGCAATGGAGTAGCTGGTATCTGGGCATCAGTCAAGGCAGATGGCAGACAAGGAAGTAGCCTGTATCTAGATAGATGTCAAGGCAGGAGACAGGCAAGGGAATAACCAGTATCCGGGCAGAGGTTGAGGCAGGTAGAAGACGAAAGAGTAGGCAGTATCCAGGCAGAGGTCAAGGCAGCCAGCAGGCAAGGGAGTAGCTGGTATCCAGGTGGAGGTCAAGGCAGGAGGCAAGCAAGGCAGTAGACCAAATCCAGGCAGAGGTTGTCGTAAAGCTGCAGGCAAGGGAGTACCCAATATCCAGACAGAGGTCAAGGCAGGTGGCAGGCTAGAGAAAAGTCAGTATACAGGCTGAGGTCAAGGCAGATGGCAGGCTAGAGAAAAGCCAGTATACAGGCTGAGGTCAAGGCAGATGGCAGGCTAGAGAAAAGCCAGTATAAAGGCTGAGGTCAAGGCAGATGGCAGGCTAGAGAAAAGCCAGTATAAAGGCTGAGGTCAAGGCAGGCAGTGGAAAAAGTAATAGTTGGTATCCAAGCAGAGGTATGGCAGCTGACAGGCAAGAGAGTAGTTAGTTTCCAGGCAGAGGCCAAGGTAGACGTCAGGAAGCAGGCAAGAGAAAAACAGTAATAAGCAGAGTTGGCAATAACAGCATCAGGCAATCCAGGCAACAGGCAAAGGAAGAACAACAGAATCTCAGGCACAAAGTAACAGTCAAGAAATCACAGTCAGGCCACCATGATGTAAAGAGCTTATATAACCTCCTGGCTTGTGAGGAAGCAAAGCATCAGGGGCGCACACTAATGCATGCATGTCGGCGCATGCAATCTCACCTTTACTAACCCACACCTGGACATAGCCAAAAGCCTATGATCCAGTGCACATGCTCGAGATAAACTGAAATTAAACAGGATGTGCCAAGCCCCTGCATGTACAGATGAGGATCTTGGAGGTACTGTAACCTGGTCCGGCAGGTGCAGTCTGTACTCCCCACTGTAGGTGGTGCTCAACCGAAGCAACATTGCAGAAGGGGGAAGGAAGTTGTGAGGAACTTGGTTCCTTTTAGACTTACTGTGTTCACTAGGGGGACAGCTGTCTGATTGGACGACGGTGCCCCGTGTGACCTCCGTGGTCAGATTAGGTCAGGACAGCGTCTATTTAAGACTCTGGCTACCGGGTTTGGTGCGCTTTGAGCGAGTGACTAGTGTAAGGATTGGTTCTCCATCTGGCAGGGACAGTGCATAGCGGTAGGAATAGGATCCTGAGGAGTAGGGAAAGTGCAGGGACTACGCTATGGAAGCCTTCCATTTCCGTGTCGACCAACCAGGCTGCATTCCTGCTCCTTACTGCAGAAGCTGCCGGCATAATTTCAAGAGTACGTTCCTCTGCTACTGTTTGTAAGTGGCTCTGGTTGGCTGTGCCTACCCACCAGGCCTGATTGTACATTGTTGGGACTCTTTCAATATACTGTTTTCTTCCACCTCAGCCTCTGAGTGTTTTCTTTGCCACGGTGCCCCCTACCCATGCTCTGCTTCTCAAGTGACCAGTCAGAATACACCAATTTTTAAAAGTGTTTTTATATACAAGCAGAGTAAATCCCTAAATATGTGTAGCATACCCCGCTGGTGAATAGGGATCCCCCACCCTGCACAGCCAGGCATAACGAATTTTCACAGGCACACTTAGAGTCAGTGAACAGTCCAGCACTTTTTTTTTGTATTTATTGAGGGGATAAAACTTGGATAGGGATTAGGGAAGTTATGGGATGCCTTCTTGACTTCAGAAACTTCAGGGACAATTCTTCCTATGTACAGCTATATACACTCCTCTTCCTCCAGCACTCGCTTGCAGAAAACACAGACTCAGCTGGGACACTTTGATTAATCTGGCAAAAAGAACTCAACCAGATTAAGCAGAAGCCCTTTACAGGCAGGAACTGTGGGCCCCTTCGTTGTGTAGAGCAAAAGTCCAGTGTCCAGCTACATCCCTGTGGTGACTGATTTCGGCACCACCTTTTCAGGCACTGCCAGTCCACCTGGCTGCAGCTGCCCCTTTCACTAGCCCACCTGGCTACTTCTCCACAGTTCCCCCAGACTGTCACACTCACCAGCCCACCTGGCTGTCTTCTCCCTGGATATCCCGTGGATGTGCTGACTCTCCTCTGCTGTTCTCACCCTTGCTCCAATGCTTCTGGACAGGACTCCTCTGTGTGTTGTTAGTCCCTCCGGCACCCGAGCCCCAGGCCGAGGTCACCCCCCCCCCCAACTAGGGAGCACCCTCAAAAGCTACCACCAGCCTCCTCAGCACTCCATCTCCAGCTTCCACCTGACTGCCCCCTAATGGCATGACCCCAGAGTATTTAAGAGGTGCCTGTCCCATGCCAGCCCAATTGTTGGGGATTGGCTGGGGCTCTCCTCAATACTCCAAGCAGCTCCTCCTAACCTCCCACCCATTCTTCTGGAAGCTTCTCCAAGGTTCCAGCAAGTAGGGGGAGGTACCAGAGGTGCTGCTTGATGTGTCATCCCTGAGTCACTCACCCTAACCCAGATTAAAACCAGCCTGGCTCTCAGCCAGGCTAAATTTTCCTACACTACCAAACTAACCATGTACATCTAGCAATCTACACTAGAGGGTGCTACAACTGTCAGCCATCTGCTTCCCTCACTGAGGCTGGCAGGAGGGTGTAGGACAGCACTAGGAGCGGATCAGGGCATGTGCATGTGCTAAACGGAGGAGCAGTGGCAAACGCTCCATTAGGGGCACAGGGGCACCACCCCCTATTCCATGCATCCGGACCCCTAATCTACATGTGGGGTGCCGGGCTCATGGATTCCAATGTTTGTTTTTTGTTTTTTGAAGCACGGGGTTAGAGCCTGAAGCTATAATAGGCTTCAAAATGGGGTGGGCTCTGTGCAAAGAGCACTGTGCCCAGAGCTCACCCAGTTGTGTGACAATAGTAAATGAATATTCGTTATTGTCAAACTGATTCTCCTACCGGCCAATCAGGAAGCTGGTCTTGAGATCCATTTCCTGATTGGCCAAAAGGAGACACAATCCTTTTGGCCTAGAAGGAGGGAGGAGATGTCATGCAGGGAAAGCCAACCCGCGGTGAAACCGAGCAAGGAGGAAGAAGTGTGAAGCCACCACCCACTGCCCAGAGGAAGCCTGCTCCATAGATGGGATTAGTGGGAGACTCAACCGACCAGCGAGGGAGGGGTGGCAGCGGACGAATTGCCACCCCCCCCAAAAAAATATATACCACCAGCTGCCACTGAGGAGGAGAGAGCAGAGTGGCCAGAATTGGTAATGCTACTACTTCCAGTCAAGAGGTAGAGAGGTGGCAACACTCAATATTCTTTAACTGTAAAAAAAAGGGGGGTCACCCTTTTAACGGAGATTTCTGCAGAGAAATAGGCCTGGACAAAATTACAGATTGGGCAGGAAAGGCGGTTCACATGTGTTTAGTTCAGTTGTGTATTTTTTTGTCCGCCTGGAGCTGATCTTGAAATACAACATACGGAAAATTTACGCATGGCCTCCTATACACAGAAGAGGCTGGCGGTAAAAAGCACCCATTGGAACTCCTCATACATATACATTGCAGAATAAATTTAGAGCTTTATTTCTGTCCTCCGGCAGGTGACATATTAGTGCTGCCAAACCAAAGTCCCAATTATCGAAAAAATTCAGTTTAATAGGACATATTTGGTGAGCCCATGCCAGCAGCACGGCGCTTTATTCTATTTTCCGGAGATATTTTCACCCCGTAGAAAATATGTCTGTCGGTTTATATTTTTAGGTCCTGCCCTCAGAACGTTTCTCAGAGCAGGGCGCCCAGACAGCGCTGGGATTTAGGGCACACCGATAAATATAGATCAAGACAAGCACCCTTCACGGGAAGAATAGAAGTATCCTCGCAGGATCGTTCTTCTGAACGGCGTCAGCTTTTATCCCTCCACATGAAAGAAGATTCTGTCACCGGGACAATGCCGGAGCCCGAGGCGACTTCACGCCGCGGGGCGCCATTATGTGAACGTGGCAGAGATCCGTGTCATAATGACAGGAGAAGAGCGGGAGGACGACTTACAAAAGACGGCACGTCTCTGGCAGAGGCCTCCGACTTCAAATGGAGCGGAGAATCTCCTGCCGACTACGCCAATACCTTCAACAGCCGATGAGTTCACCGCGAAAAGTATTCATTCTCCCTGGCAGAGATACGCATCTGTGAAAAACACCTTTTATTATTCCATTCAGACAGAGACGCAAAACTCCGCAGGACACATTGGAGAATTACGAAGGAAAGGACTCGGGATCATTAATAAACCTTTTCTTAGCATGACGTGTCCTGCTAGTTATTTGTGGCTCAAGATATTCTAAAGCAGTCTTTGAAACATCATTCAACATCCATTTAAAGCCTATCTCCAGCTTCCAGGGCCCTTCCCCCTCCTTGAACCCCTTAAAACATTCTTTAAATACATAACTTAAAGCAGGGGTCCACAGCCCCCAGGCAACTGGCCATGACTGCAAGGAGGACTGTGATGGGGGGGGGAGGCATGACTGCAAGGGGCGGGGAACGTCAGTACGGAAGGGGGTAGTGTAACGGGGAACGTCAGTACGGAGGGGGGGGGTAGTGTCAGGAGGAACGTCAGTACCGGTCAACGGACCCCCGACACCTGGGGACGAAATTCAATACATAAATTTCTTACAAAA
>BLSH010253863.1:13274-26770 GCA_018402905.1 Glandirana rugosa | reverse complement strand
GGCCCTCCTACCCTTAGACGGAAAGTAATACTGATCCATGTCTGAGTTTTGCCTGGTACCAGTGGTACAGTTGTTCAAATACCAGGGTATATACATTTCCCCACCATTACAGATTACTGTAGATTGAATATTATTCCCCTGCTGCATAAATTTAAGGCCAAAATTGCTATATGGAACAAGCTTTGGCTATCCTTGATAGGCAGAGTCAACCTAATAAAGATGATACTGATGCCTCAGCTCCTTTATCTACTGCACAATGCACCCGCAGTGGTCCCTCTATATATTTTCAGAGTAGTCAACACACTGTTCCATGCTTTACTTTGGCAAGATAGGTCCCCAGAATAAAACTTGAACAGCTTCAAAGGGCAAAAGACAGAGGGGGAGTTGCTCTTCCTAATCCATGGATCTACTACCTGGCATCCCAGCTGCAGCATTTCATTGGAGCATTTGGTGGAGATGAACTTACTGGCCCCTCTCTCTCTCTCCTTCAGCACACTCAATTATGAGACACCACATGAAGACAAGAGATATTTCTGGAGCTTTGGAATCCATGAATTTCAACTCCTCGAATAGACTCCACCCTACCTACTCATTGATCTCAAAGATCTGGTCAAAAGCTAAGATTCTCCAAAATGTCTCGCGTTTCACTGACTATAGCCTAATCTGGCAAAATCAAGGGTATGAGGAACTTGCTAAACTTTCATGTGCAGCGCAGTGGAAGCGCATGGGAATTACACATTATCCCAAATCTTCCATAATGGCATCCTTAGCTCCTTTGAAGATCTCAGCAATGCTTACCATCTCCCTCAAACCATGAGGTTCCATTACAATCAACTAGCCCACGCAGTGCACGCACACAGAATAGCCACAGATTGGTCCCTATCCCCCACACTACTGTTCAGATACATACAGGCTGTAGAGGACACCAAGGGCTTTATTTCCGCCTGCTACAAAATGCTACTCCCATCCTATCTAGTGGCTAACCCTAATAATGCAACAGAAAAATGGGAGACCGATGTAGGCCTTTTAGATGAGGAACTTTGGGATAACACACTTGAATCAATCCACCATAGCTCCCTCAACACGGCCCAGAGAATGTCTCAACTTTTTATAGTGATGAGGGTACACTATACCCCTCCCAGAGGGGACTGTTACAGCATGGGCGTCCGCAGAACTTTTTCCAGGGGGGGGCATAATTTCAAGGTCATCCATGCTCTGCCCCTTTTTGACAATGTCATAATTACATTATCACGGTCAGAGACTGCAGATGTAGTACAGGAGATGGTCAGAGACTGCAGACATGATCCAGGAGATGGTCAGAGACTGCAGACGTGATACAGGAGATGGTCTGAGACTGCAGACATGATCCAGGAGATGGTCAGAGACTGCAGACGTGATATAGGAGATTAGAAAACAAGAGAAAAAAAGGAAGGCGCACGCACCTAGTGCATTACCAAAAACAATTTTACTAAAATTGATAGCAAGAGAGGGTACTCACAAAATGGTGGGTGCACAACCTGTGCAGACTAAGACAGAATAAAAATTGACGCGTTTCGGGGGCGCACCCCCTTCCTCAGAGCTTCGTTACCCTGGACTGTCTGACCCAAGGATATAAACGTTGTGAAAATTGTAGCACAAATGCTGCTGGTTGCGTTAATTGGCCAATGATTGTGATTGAACAATTGGAATCCATCAATTGTCAATCATGAGCCAATCGTCACAAAATTGCCTCTTAGGTGTGTGTACTTTAAATATAGTTAAAATGTGTTTGGAATGGTTCATGCATCATTTTTAAAAACATTTTTAAGAAGCGTTATTAAGACACACTTCAGAAATAGATATACATGGGAATATATAAAAAACACATATAAAAAAAAACCACATATATAAAAAACATATATAAGAAACATATAAAAACATGAAAACTTGGGCACATGAACTAATCCCTAAATGCTAGTGATAGCAGACCGTGCACCAGTATTGAGAGCAATCAGCCGCAGTGAGTGACAGCTGCATGGGATAGTAATTGGATCAAGCCACGGTCAGAGACTGCGGACATAGTACAGGATACGGTCAGAAACTGTGGACATGGAACAGGAGACAGTCAGAGACTGCATACATAGCACAGGAGACAGTCAGAGACTGCATACATAGCACAGGAGACAGTCAGAGACTGCAGACATAGCACAGGAAACAGTCAGAGACTGCGGACATGGTACAGGAAATGGTCAGAGACTGCATACATGGTCCAAGAGACTGTCAGAAACTGCATACATGGCTCAAGAGGATAAGGACCTAGTGGGGAACCCCTGATCTGATCCCTGATTCCAGGGGGGGGGGAAATTCCCCCCCTTGCCCCTACCTGCGGACGCCCATGTGTTACAGTCCCCCATATGTGTTCGATGCAAGGTGCAGAATGGTGACCTTATCCATTTATTATGGAGGGGGCCCAAGCTGCACCGTTATTGGAGCAGGGTGCTGGATACCATTAACCTAGTATTTCACTCCTCAATACCCTTGGAACCCACTAGATGTATTTTAGGCATTTGGAATGACCTTCCATTAACGGAACCTCAGCAACTTGCAATTAATAGAGCATTGTTTCAGACCCGTAAACTCATCCTACAACTATGGAAAGCGGCTAGAGTCCCCACACATAAAGAATGGCTCTATAATATGGGTCACACCCTCAAACTCGAAAAGGTTATCTTTCAACACAGGGGATGCCCCCACAAATTTGAAAGATTATGGGGAGACTGGCTCGCCATTCTGGGCCTTGCCCCCATGGATCTGATTATTGATAGACTGCTGGGATGAATCCATTGGGGTTTAAATGTGGTTTTATTGCCCCTATGATTTGTGATGTTGAAAGATGGTTAATTTGATCTGTAACTGGAATGTTCTGAGGAAATATTAATGGCTGTATCTGTTACCAGTTTATTGCCGAAGTGTATATTTTTACACTTTAAATAAAATAAGTCATGATTTAAAAAAAAAAAAAAACTGCCCTGGTGAGGCAAAACCTGACATAAAGTCGTTAGCTTATTGCTACAGGCGCATAGCCTACAGCCACTCTTGGTATATTCTTCATGTTTTATTGTTACTTGATTTTATTTCATACCTTTCAACATTTGACAATTTGCACTGTATACAGGTATCAAACGTGTTTAAAAACTCATCTACCTGCATGCTAAATATTTTTTTTAAACATAGAATTGCTGTGTCAAACTAGTTGCAGTTGTTTAATAGTTTAATAAATGCAAAGGAGCACATATTTGCACATTAATGCTATGGCCCAGCTTTGATGCATTTGTGTTAGCGTTAATAAATAAGCCCCAATGTATCTTTCTTTCTATCCTAAACCAGTTCTCATGTTCTTCCACCACCATAAATAATCATAATATAAGGTACACACAAATTAAAAAAATTCCAAGAAGAATCAGAAACTCGATGCACATGTTATGGTCCTGTCCAAGCTTAATGAGCTTCTGGTGGATGATTTTCCAGCTTCTGATATTATAGGTATTCTAATGCCTCCAAATCCAGCACTAGCACTGCTAAATGTGGGGCTTTCCACCTACTTACCCCACTGTTATCACACACAGCTGCATTGGAGAAAAAGCTGACCCCTAATCTGTCAGAAGCAATTGCTCTAATAAATCATCATTACTCATATGAATACCTATTTTCTCTCAGGTCCCATAAACATGCCATTGTTGCTAATTCTTGGCAACCTTGGGTCGACTGATTTAAACACTGAAACAATGCATTTGCATTGTATACTCTCTATACTTACACTGTGGTATTGCATTCTAGAAACTTTATTGATGTTATTTGTTCTTATCTTATCACTTAATGTGCTTTTTTCTCTGTATTAATATTCTTTGTTTCAATCATTTTTATTAAAGTTTCCAGAAAGAGAGAAATTATACAAAGAGAATTACAGGTACAATAGTATATAAAAGATACAGGATAAAGTATAAAGTACCATAGCGTAACAACAAAATTTTGTACTAGATGTCTAACAAACTTGGACTGCGGGTTTGAGATCTGTATATGCTTATACTCCTATCAGGTGACATCTGTGTCTCCATTCAGGAGACCCTGTGCAGCCACCATTTCCATGGGGTAAAGACATGTGAGAGTATATGAGCACCCGATTGGGCAAGATGCTCTGGTGACTTAGGAGTGAGTCATGCAAATAAATTACAGAAAATGTGCAACAATCAATAAGACAGTCATAAATCACCTACTTGCAAAAAGTGAGCTGAAAGGTAGCATTACAAAGTACAATAAACACTTAATTCACCCTATCCGGTCCAGGCTGCCTCCCTGGCCCACCCCCAGGGGATCACACTGTGGGCGAGGAAGCAGCCTGTTCTCAATCAACTACCCAAGATACACCTGACGAGTACTTAGTATTGTTTAAGAATAAGCTGACCTGTAAAGGATAGAATAATTAGAATTAAAAAAGAAAGAGAAAAGCGAGAATATGAGAACTTAGTAGAAAAGGATGTAGAAAAAAAACAAAAACGAAAATGTATTTCAACTCCCACATTGAAAGTAGCAAATTCGGACAGATGATGACATCTATATCTTTCTCCACAGAGACCAGTTTAGATTAAATCTATCTGCCCTCCCTTCTTTGTATGCTAAGATTTTCTCAAACGTTGCTATTTCGTCTACAAGTCTGATTACCTCATTAATGTTTGGTGTCTCACCCATCCTCCACCTCTGCATTATTATTGAACGAGCTGCCATGATGATATGCATAACTAATGACCTCATGGAATGGTGAATTTTCGAGATATCAATGCCAAGAATTGCTTGTTCAATATTTGGTTTTATTATGTTCCCAGTTATTTTAGAAATACGTTTGAAACAATCTTGCCAAAAGCTACGGAGATGTTTGCACGACAATAACATGTGTGATAGAGTCCCAACCTGGCCACACCCCCTCCAACATAAGTTCGAGTTGGTAGTGGCGAGCTTGGCCATAATGTAGGGGGTGTAGTGCCATCTCATCAAGAACTTTACTGCAAGCTCCTGGTAGTTGGAGCATCTGGAATATTGATAATTGTGTTTAAAAGCATTAAGCCATTGAGCTCCTGAAAATGTTTTCCCCAGTTCTGATTCCCACTTTACCAAAGGAGATGGTTTGTGGAAATGAGATCTTGAATTGAGAGAGTTGTAGATTAAGGATATACCCTTCGTTTTCGGATTTGTGGATTGCCAGAAACTCCAAATGGGTTCCGGCAGTACACATTCCCTCGCCCCTAGGGATCGAAGCAAAGAAGAGATCCTTACATAAGAAAAATATTCAGATTTAGGAAGGTTAAATTTAATGGATAATTCTTGAAAGGCACTAAGTTTGTTGCCCGTGTAAATGTCTTGCAGGTTTTGTATGCCTCTGGATTTCCATTGACCCAGATCTATATCATCAATACACCATTCTAAGGCCTCTATTGGAATCGGGATTTTTACGAGTGGTTGTTTGTGGTTGCCCATACTGGATAGGTAGTTCCATGCCTGTATAGAAGCCGCGATAGGGAGATGGTCTATTTTTTTACTTGAGGAGGAAAGATTGGAGGCCATTAATAGGGATACTGGTGACTTATTCTTCAACCACGCCCTCTCTATCTGACTCCAAGGTTTCAGGGGACTTTCAGCAAACCATGCCTTTAGTTGGTCCGGTATTGTGGCTATGTAATAATCTTTCACATCTGGAAGCCCCAGACCTCCTGATAATTTTTGTTTCCTCTGAATTTACAATGGATACCTGGCTTTCTTCCCTGCCCAAATAAATTGGAATAGGAGTTTTTGCATTGTCGTAAAAAACGAAGAGGGTATTGGTATGGAGAGTGTTCTAAATTTGTAAAGAATTTTGGGAAGTAGCTTCATTTTAAATGCGGCCAGTCTGCCCGACCAGGATAGGTAGTGGGATTTCATTCTGCTAATGTCATTTTGTAGTTCTGGGATTAAAGGTTCAAAATTCACTTTAAACAAATTCTTGCATTTGTTGTAGAGTTTCATGGATCTCCGGCAAAGAGCGGTCAGGTTCAGAAATTGAAAGAATTACATCATCCGCAAATAGGGAGATAACATGTTGTGAACCTAGGGAAGGTATACCTTTTATCAAAGGGTTGTTCCTGATCCGCTCCGCCAGAGGCTCCATAACCAAAGCAAAAATTATTGGTTATAAGGGACAGCCCTGTCTTGTCCCATTGGTTATTTTAAAATTACGAGAGAACATACCTTCTGTGAATACATGTGCTGAAGGGGAGGAGTAAAGGGCAGAGATTTCTGATAATACTAGGCCCTGTAGACCAAACTTAAGAAGGACTTTTCTTAGGTATCCCCAGTGCACCCTGTCGAAGGCCTTCTCTGCATCCAGGGCAAGGAGCAGAGAAGGCTTTCTTGAGCCCTCCATTATATGTAAGAGATTGATCGTCTTTCTAGTAGCATCAGGGGCCTGCCTACCGGGTACAAAGCCCGCCTGGTCGCTGTTGATCAGTTTTGGTAGGAATTTGTTTAGCCTATTCGCTAGTAATTTTGCGTATATTTTCACGTCCACATTCAACAGCAAAATGGGTCGAAAGTTCTGTGGTTTATCAGGATCTTTCCCCGGTTTGGGGAAGGTAACAATTGTAGCAGTCAACATTTCAGGCAGAAAGTTTGCAGAGGAAGCGGCGGTCTGGAAAACCCTCAATAAGTGTGGAGTCAGGGTATCCGTAAAGAGTTGATAGTACTCTGAGGAGTAACCATCCGGGCCTGGTGATTTGATTATCTTGATTATAGTAGCTATTTCAGTCTCTGTGAATGGTTGATTTAGTTCTGCAAGCTCGGGTGGCTCAATGATTGGGAGAGATACTGCCTTCAGAAATTCGGAAATATCGCTACCAGTTGGTTGAGGAGTGTCTGGGTCTTTGTGTAAGTTATATAAAGATTCATAATAATCACTGAAAGCATTTGCTATATAAATAGGATTATAAACCCTGGTGTTTGTTTTGGGGTTATGTATGTGGCTGATTTTCTGTTTAATTCGTTTATCTTTTAGTTGATTTGCTAAAAATTTCCCTGCTTTGTTGCCATAGCCGTAGGAGTGTGCTTTCAGTGTCCTGATGGTCTTATCGTGTTGGAGCAACAACAAGGATCTGAGTTCCTGTCGTTCTTCAAATAGTTGGTGCCTAATCTTTTGTGAGGTGGATAACTTATTGCTGGATTCAAGTTTGGAAATGGATGAGAGGAGATCCCTCAACCGCCTCTCCCTCTGCTTTTTAATTCTCGCTGACATTTGGATAAGCAAACCTCTAATATAGACTTTGTGATTATTCCATAGGGTGAAGGGATCCTCGACCGAGGAGGCGTTGATGTCAAAGAATTCTTTCAGAGCCTTCAATATTTGTGATTTATTCTCCGGTAGAGTTAAAGTATAAATGTAGTTTCTCCATCTGTTTGCCCTGGTCTCGGTATGAAGATCCCCCACCACTACAGACACTGGAGCGTGGTCAGACCACGTAATACAATGAATTTCGGATTTAGTGATTTTTTGGAGCAGGAATTTATCAACCAAGAATAAGTCAATTCTTGAGTACGTATGATGAGCGCTGGAAAAAAAAGTGAAGTCTTTCTCTGTGAAGTGCTGGCATCTC
The DNA here is from genome assembly GCA_018402905.1 of Glandirana rugosa. NCBI lineage: Eukaryota > Metazoa > Chordata > Amphibia > Anura > Ranidae > Glandirana > Glandirana rugosa. The sequence goes on along the minus strand of BLSH010253863.1, from coordinate 19,118 downwards.
CATACATCATAAAGGTCAGAGGTAGTCATAGCATTTTTCAGGGTAATTTTACTCTTTCTATGTGGGTCAGATCCAGAGATGTCCAAGTCTGCATTTGGTATGGCGTTGAAGTCCCCACAAATAATTGTATGCCCTTGTTTTATGCAGTTGATCGTCTTCCAGATTTTATTCCAGCAAGAAATTTGTTTTGTGTTTGGTAAGTACACATTGACTAAAGTATATTTGATCCGATTAAGCTCGCATACAAGGATCAGGAACCTTCCCTGGGGATCTTCAATTTTCTCTAGAAGTTTGAAATGCACTGAGTCTTTAACTGCAATGGCCACCCCCCTCTTTTTGCAGGAACCATTTGCCATGAAGATATGGGAGAATTTCCTGTGAGTGAAAATAGGAGGTATATGGGAATCAAAGTGGGTCTCCTGAAAACAGATAACATCGCTTTTGAGGTTGAGAGCTTCCCTCCAGGCCATTTGTCTTTTAAATGGGCTGTTTAGCCCCTTGACATTACGTGACAAGACACGAAAGGACATGTTAAGTGCTCCAAAGATCTTTTTTCCAGTGGATATGGTAGGAATTCTTTAGTGCACTTGATAGTTGGGCTGTCAGCACTCGAGTTATGGCTGCTCAATAACAGGGTTGGCAAGGTTTACGCTGGTGCGGAGGACGGATGAGCAGCTGCAGAAGACGTATTCTGTAGTCCAAAATGGAAATGGATGGAAGTAGGAGTAGAAATAAAAAAGAATATTAAAAAAAATATATATATAAGGGTAACGTAATAACAGATGAAGGCATGAAGCCAAAACAATGGTAATAAAGAGAAACGGACGATTCGTTCAAGAATCTGTGCGGTCTACTGGCCGCTCAAAGCTGGGGGGTTAACAACAAGAACAAAGGCAATCTCCGGGGTTGCCAGAAGAGGAACTTGAAAGATAGCTTATTAGCTCATAGTTAGCTTATTTCAGTATCTGAGTCACCATTTTGAGGTGAGGATGACTTGGGGGTAAGTTATCTGTTGGTTCTTGGAATTCCAAGATTTGTCACTTCTGTAATAGAGCCAGTCCCTCCTTCACCATGGAGACCACATGAGAGTCGTCATCTTTCGTTATCAGTAGTTTAGCTGGGTACAGCCATCTGTATGTTATACTGTGGTTGTTCAAGGGCTTCGTGATAGTGGCTAACTGTCTCCGTTGTTGTAAAGTAAAAGCCGATAGGTCATTGAAAAAGGACAACTCTTGTAAGGTTGTTGGAAGATTATCTCGATCTCTTGTTACTGTCATGAGTTGGTCTTTAGTATGGAAAAAGTGTATTCTCGCGATCGTGTCCCGGGGGAGGTGTGCTGGGACATGTTTAGGCTTCGGCAGTCTAAGAATACGATCAATAATTAGATTGTCCAGTGGAGCTTCTGGTAAAGCTGTTTTGAGTATATTTGTGAAGAATTTATTCAATTCTGAGGGTTTGATAGATTCAGGAATACCTCTGATTTTGACGTTATTTAGTCTTGAACGATCTTCAAGGTCTGCTAATTTCGTTTTGATCAGCCAGAGTTCGTCTTCCCTTTCGTTGTGAGCATCCAACAGGTCGTTGAATGTGGTTGCAAAGGCACTCATTTTAGATTCAATATGGGAGACCCTCTTATTCACTTCTGATACCTCAGCTTTAAATTGGTGCGCTAAGGACATAATGTCAGTGTGAATGGTAGATCTCAATGACATTAGCATGTCTTTTAGAGTTGTATCCAAGACTGGAATATCTGCCCTTGGGAAATTTGAGATTGAGTCTTGCAATTCCCTGGTGTCATCTAGTGATAGATTTATCTCACTTGGAGCAGGGGAGTTGTCTAGGGAGCTAGAAATTTTTGGTCTGCTTTTTGCAGGGCTGGATGAAAGTGAGCCAGGCTGATACTCTTTGTGATGTGGATCTGCTATTTTAGTGGCAGATTGTTGGTTCGCATTAGATTTGCTGTGTTTAGGTGTCTGTCGAGGTGTATTATTATTATTGTTCATGCCCTCTGACATATCTTTGTTGTGATGAGCAAAAAAATCAGTCATTTTGCCAGGTTTGGCTCCTTCCTTTCTTTTCCTAGATGACATGGCTGTTGTGAGTCAGTAGTAGATAGTAATACAAGAGATGAGCGTGTAAGCTTCAAGTAGCTTATGAGGGTTCTGGCAACCCTAATGGAGATATTGGGTGATTACATTGTCAGCATTGTTTGTCTCTGCTTTCGTCCCTACCACATAGGGAACTTCTTTTAGTGGTTTGACAGGGGTGGACCAACCGTGCAGCACTGTATTTGCTTTCCCAAGGCTGTGGCTTACGTGAAGCGTCGGGCCGGATGTACCAAGATGGCCGCTGGGATGAATCTGAGTCACTCCCTGATATGTGCAAAGCTCTCCAGTTGAAAAAAACAATACTTATATGACACCAAGAAATAGAACCTTAGTGCTGTGTAATCCTTAATGCCCCCAGTCCTTGGGCCTAATTCACTAGGCCTCAGTCAGGTAGTGTAGCGGTCACGGTATACCTTCGTAGGCCACAGACCGGGTAAATGTCAGCTAGGGTCCCTGGGGGGAAGAGCTGTGATTAGGAGTAGCTCCGGTATGTTCCACCGAACTATCGGCGGTCCTGGGAGAGGTGATTAAGGGAGGTGATGCTCGGAAAAGCCGTTCTGGGTAGGCCGCGAAAAGCCTCGGCCTAAATTTAACCTCGGGCGGACGTCCGATCCGCTCGAGGGATGGATGGCCATGTAGCTGGTGCAGTGTAGAAGAAGGGTAGCTTACTTTCCTGCCTCTGTTCGGTCCCATATTCACGGATCGGTCAGGATTGTATGTTGGAGAATCGGAGCTCCGCCGCTGCACATCTATCTTGGTCCGCGTCAGGCCATGCCCCTTCTGTATTAATATTCTTTTTACACCTTTATTGAAAAGTTCCAATAAAAATGTATTGAAACAAAAAATGAACAGGGAGCATTAGGTTCCAATGACCTCAACGTGTTTGTACTCCTTAAATTTGAAATAATTCAGTTCAGCACTATTTCTGAAAAAAATATTTATTATTCCTTCATAAATCATAGTGAAAAACATATTGGACTCCTGATGTCTAAGATGATTTCATTATGAAATGTAAAAAACTATATTAAAGAATTGACTTAGAGTTGAAATACAAAGTAGTTCTTATTAACTCCAAAACTAAATGCACAGTTGAAATATATACATGTTTACTGTTTTATCTGCCATAGAATTGATAATTCTATACAGCCACAAAATGTCAGCTACTTACAAATGATATGCTATATAACCGTGTTTTTCAACTCCAGTCTTCAAGGCACACCAACAGGTCATGTTTTCAGGATTTCCATGAGTTTGCACAGGTGATTTGAACAGTTTCACTGAGGGAAATCCTGAAAACATGACCTGTTGGTGTGCCTTGAGGACTGGAGTTGAAAAACACTGCTATATAATATGCTCATCTAAAAGGGGCTAAATAATATTCCTCCAATGGGTATTATCAACATAGTTCAATCAAATAGTAATGAAATAAACATCTTACATTTTACAATTCTGAGGATACAATATATGAACCACAATGTTTGTCCTCCTTAAATTTTATGGTTGAATATGTTTTTATTAAGAAATAAAGAAATCTTGATACATATTGTCGTCTTATATAAACACAATAAGGGATAATCAGTGTGCACCTCATCATATACAAAACATTTCAGGTATCATGGTCATTGCATAAATACATATCGATGTATAGATGTATTAAGGTGTATCAAACTCTACAAGTATATCAGCCGTCAGAGAGACCGTCACTGCTTGGAACATAACCAAATTGTGTTGAGGAGGATATCCAACAAGTAGACAGCAATCTAAGCATATATCATAAAAAGTCTTGTGGGGTTTGTTAGGGTCCTCCTCACCCTGTGTCCCATATAGGGGCCCAGGGAAAAGGGGAGGAAATCCTCCAAAGCGATGGTTCAGGTTTATAGCAATATTCTGTTCAATTTTACATGTTGAGGTGTATCACAATTAATTATCAAGACCAAATAAAGAGAGAGAAAAAAAGAAGAGAAGAAAAAGAAAGACAAAAGGCAAAGGAGGAAAGATTAAGATAGAATGGAAAGGAGAGCAGGCAAAATATATAGAGAGAGAGCCTATAGATAGTAGCAAAAGAGGAGGCACGAAAGGTGGGAGGGGGGGGGGCTTCGACCAGTCTCATATGCATGGAGCTGGTAATCCATAGAAGTGCAATAAAAATTGAAGCGTGTCTACCATAGGATGTAATCTTCACCTAATTGGAGCGGAGGATTGTGTGAGTTGAAGTTTGAGTTTGTCAGACGTGGAATAATGAATCCAGACAGTCCATAATAGTTTGAATTTGTCCCATGTATCTTGTACTTGGGCTACCTGTTCCTCCATCAGCATGATTCCATTTACCTCTTCCACCCATTTAGAGTAGGGAGGGGTGGAGGAGATTTTCCAGTATTTTGATATAAGTTGCTTACCTGCTGTAAGAAAGAAACGTAATAGTCTCGATTTTTGCGTTTTGACTGAGCCAGGTAATATAGATAATAGGGCAATAGAGGGACTAGAAGTTAAAGGATCACTATATATGTCTGCATAGGTTTGAAATATCTGAGTCCAGAGAGGCTTTATAAGTGGGCATTCCCACCAGATGTGCATAAAGGATCCCCTCTCTTGGTGACACCTCCAACAAACATCTGTACATGAGGGGAAGATTCGGTGTAAAGAGGTAGGTACATAATACCATCTTGTTAATACTTTGTAATTTTTCTCCTGTGCGTAACTGGATATTGACGATTTATGGATGAACAGAAAGGACTTCTGCCACTCCACGTCCGATATCTCCCTCCCCAGCGACTCTGACCAGACCTTAGTATACACTGGCAGTTCAGGGTAGATATTGGACTGAATTATTTTATAGATCTCAGAGAGCGAGTGGCGTGGGACCTCGGATAAGGTGCATAAGTGTTCGTACAGCCGAAGACTCCTATGAGCTTGTTTAGTAGCATGTAAGGTCCTACAGAATGAAGCAAGATGGAATTTGGTGAGCCAGGGGAGTCTATCAGATTCCCCTGAGCGTCCTTCCAAAAATTCTCCGGTGGACTGATGAACAAAATTCCGTGCTGTGGGCCAGGAATTTCTATCATACGCGGCGAAGGAAGGGGCCCCTATACCTTCAGGGATTTCAGGGTGGTCAAACAGTGGGGACAGAGGGCTAGGATCTGATGATAGGATGTATTTGTCTCTTCTCTTATACCATAATTGTAGGGCGGAGACGGTCAAGGGAGATAAAGTGTGATATTGTCTGTAGGTGGTCGCATGACCCCAAAGGAGGGCACGTAAGTCCACGGGGGAGGTATCCTGCTCCACAGTAACCGACAGCTTGGTAAGTGGTCGTGGAAACCATTCAAGAAGTCTAGAAAGTATAGCTGCCGAATGATATATGTCAAAGTCAGGTAGGCCCAACCCTCCTCTCATTTTGGGTTGAGATAAAAGTTGATGCTTGAGTCTCGGGTGTTTCCCTTGCCAAACGTAATTAATTGTCAGGGTCCTAAGAGTGCGAAAAAACGCCATCGGGAGGGTAATAGGGAGAGTTTGAGACAAATAGAGGAATTTTGGTAAAATGTCCATCTTCACAACACTTATACGCCCGAACCAGGACAGTTTGGTGCCTGGTCGGGATTCTAGTGATCGTCTAATTTTGGTCAGGAGTGGGCTGTAATTGAGAGAGTAAATGTCATTGTAATGTCGAGGTATTGCAGTACCTAAGTAGGTTATTGCTTGGGTGAGGACTGGTTTTAATCTGCTAGTGATCTTAGGG